>CACVCL010022672.1:0-34892 GCA_902729485.2 Mus minutoides
AAAGGTTGCTATTTAACATCTTTTAGGACAGTACACACTACAGATTAGGAGCTGGTGTATAGATGGGTGCTTTGGTGGCCAATCAAGGAAAGAAATTGTGAGTACCCCCATATTTTAACTCTCACACTTTGGCTTTGAGGGAGCATTGGTCCAGGAGCTGGTCTGACCAGGGGTGTGTGGTTCAGTCAGTGTTTTCTCTCGAAGGGCTGCTTCTGCACTTCCTGGAAGGTAGAAGTTTGCCTGCCGTGGCTATTACTCTCGTGCATGGATCTGGGCAAAAGGGCATCCATGCTTACACAGTCACATGCTATGGGGCCTGAAGGCCAATCGGTAAACCCTTCTCAGTTTAGAAGCAACACCTCAAGTTGCCCTGAGAACACAGAGTGCTTTAAAGTTGTAGCCACCTATTCCTGGGTCACTTAGGTGTGTCCTTCTGGGCTCTTCTATATGGAACTGCCTTTCCTTCCTCAAGTCTCAGTCTGAAAACTTATTCATCACTTTTCTTCCAAACACTTTACTTTTTGGTTCCTTTTGTTCGAGACACATGAGCTAGTCAATGTGAAAAAACAGCTCTCATTCAAAGAGGCTAAGAGATAGTTTATTCTGGAGGCGACGTGAGTGACTGTGGCACAAACCAGAACAAATACAGATTTAGGTCATCTTAATAAATTCCATGTCCCATGGTGGTAACAGTTTCATGACGTTTTTATAGTAACAGAACAAAGAAAGTCATAAACCAAAACATCATTTCTCTTCCCCCACCTCTCTCTCTCTCTGTGTATTTGTGTGTGCTGTATATGATGTGGTGTGTGTTCATGTGTGTGGTGGTGGTGGTGGTGGTGGTGGTGTGTGTGTGTGTGTGTGTGTGCAGTGTGTGTGCAGTGTGTGTGTGTGTGTGTGCTGTATGTATATGTGGTATGTGTGTGTGTGTATGGTATGTGTATGTCTGTGTATGTGTTGTGATGTGTGTGTATGGTGTGTGTGTTTATGTGTGTATGTGTGTATATGTGTGTGAATTGTAGCTAGGCAGCCTCAGGTACTAGCTCATGGTATTCTTAGCCTTTTTTGCTGGTGAAAGCTCAGGTCTGTTTGGACTGTTGGATTTACCTAGCAGTCACAAGATGTTTGATCAAGCACAGAGTTAGGCGGCAAACGTGGAGGGTTAAGATGGCTCAAGATAAGAAGGCTCTGGGATTGTAATTGTAATGTTGACTGTCCACAGTCATTGGAGCCCTAAGCAGTTGATCAACCTCATGCAATGTTTAACGTGGGTACGAGCTTTTCCTGGAAACTTCAGTTAGCACTTGTTATGTAGCCCAGGCTGGCCTGGAATTCACTATACTGCCCAAGTTTATCTCAAATTCACAATCCTGCTGTCTCAATCTTGTAAGTGCTGGAGTTACCAATCTATTATGTTCTTGAGACAGGGTCTCCCTATGCTGAACTCTTGAGTCCAGGGATCTCCCTGCCTCAGCTTCCCAAGAGGCATCGCTTCTCACAGACAAGACACTGTATTTTAAAAATAAGTGCTGAATTCAGTGGTGACAGCACATGCCTTTAATCCTAGCACTCTGGAGGCAGGTGGATCTCTGAGTTCGAGGCCAGTCTGATCTACAGAGCAAGTCCCAGGACAGCCAGGACCACACAGAGAAACCCTGACTCAAAACAAACGAACAAACCAAAAAAAAAAAATCCAAATAAAAAAATAAATACAAGTTGACCATTAAGAAATATAATACAGAACAACAGAACAGCCTTAAATCTCTTAAAAAAATTTTTTTTGCCATTTTGTTGCTACTACCTTAAATACATGTATTTTTGGTAAAATTAGAAAAATGGATACCAATCACGACTAGAGCTAAATTTTTCCACTACCCAGTTAAATAGAGAAAACCCAGAAAAGTCCCCTTTACTTAATCCACTTACATTTCTCTCACAAGTGAAAGCTTGCGGAAGGCCCTTACCAAACTTCCTTCCTTGAACATACATGTCAGTATGTGTACCACACAACAAATACTTACACTGCCTTGCAAAAATTCACACTATTAGGTTTTGTTCTGGGGCTTGCTTCCCCCCTCCCCGCCGATTGATAGTTTTGAAGCTCTTTCATCAAAATAAAACTATCACATATATTTCCAAAATATGGATGTGTGTAATTTATTTAAAGATCATTTGTGACTCTTTTGTGTTTGGCTATTATAAGCAACCTTGCTGTGAGTATCTTTGTACACCTATTTTTGAATGAACAAATTTTTTAACTTATAACTTTTCCCACTAAGGATGAAAGATTTACACTAGCTGGCATCGAAGGGAGGGTTGTATTCATGTCTGAGTGTCAAATTAGCTCAGAGAATGTAATTGAGTAAATCAGACAGACTCATGAAATTTTCCATGAGCTAACATGGAAGCCCAGCACCACCTGGCTTTATAGCATGCCAAGAGTCTTGTGTAAGGCTCGTGTTTGCCGATACGCACCACTATCACCCAAGTATGGTAATCTGAGACACAAATTTGAGTTTGCCAGAAGACAGTATCATTTGTTTAATGTCTGTCCTCATCTGACGTGCAGAATTCTTTCTTCTCAAGTTTCCTGAGCCTGAGAGAGGCTTGAAAGTTGATAGTGTATTTCTCCACTATTGCCCTTTCAACAGGGTCTAGAGTTTCCTTCCAGTGGGTCTCATTGTGAAACTTCCCTTCTTGATTTGTAGTTGTTTTGTAATCATTACCAAAGTCACACCATAGACATTATAAATGAAACAAAATTTACTTTCCCCTTTTTTGCGTGCCTATTTTCGAGATTAAAAAGAATACATCTAAAAGCTGAAAGTTGGGGTTTGGAAAGAAGGCCCAGTGGAATTCTGATTCAAAGCCCTCAATGAGAGATATCTTTCTTCACTTTAACTTTAAGGTCTCTTACATAATTTTGTTTGTCTGTCTGTCAGATAAGCTTTGTGCTGCTGAAACACTGAGAGAAGCCAAAGGCACCATTATCAGTCTAGAATTCAAATAGACTGTGCCCATAGCAATGGGTCACTGACCTGACTGTACCTCAGAATACTGGGAGGCTTTTACCATTACCACCACCATCACCAGCAGCAAACAACCCATGGCCACCACTACAATTACCACCAATCCCAACACTGCCTATAATACTATCAACACCAACAATAATCAGTATCACCAACATCATTAATACCACCAACACCAACGACAACACCACAAACACCAATGCCACCATTACCAACCGTCACCATTACCAAGAATATCAACATAACCAGTACCACTAATGCCACCACCACCATCACCCCAGCATCGCTGTCTCTCTCAACATCTCCTGGACCCCACATGTACTTGGCTGGAGTTTTGGCATATTCATTCATGATAATTTATTATAACAATGGAGGCAAGTTATTATGAAGTTGATAATAATCACAATAACGATATGATATATAACACATTGGTGGTGATCTTAATGATATGATACCTAGGAAATTAGCGTTATGTTACTAGCTCAATTGTAATAAACTGACTAGTGCGATTCTGTTAACGCGCATAACTAAAACAAGTCTTTCTTTCATTCCCCAGGGTTATCCCTCTATGTTCAAGACATGTCAACAACAGAAGGATCCCTCCACAGCCACCACTAACATCTGAGCCCAAGCCATCTTCCATTCTTTCTGTCTCTGACTTTCTTGCTCAATCCAATACACTCCTAGAATAAGAGCTTGAGAAATTTCTTTTACTTTGAAAGATCATAAACCATACCAAAAAGGTTGCAATAGTGTAATAAGCATAGTTACTCTTCTTGTAGATATCCTGATTTAATAACATTGTCATCTTATATCTACACATGTGTAGATATAAGTATGCAGGGTCATGGGTGTGTGGGAAGAGGAGAGTAGGAGAGTGCCTGCATCCCGCCAGAGTTCCTGTGCTCTGGGCAGGCGGACACTGGTGTACCGCTGGACGCTTTCCATGCGGCCCTGGGTGGGCATCTGACTGTGTTAAGGCACTGATCCCACACAGTGGATGGTGGACAAGGGGCAGCCCCAGGTACCAGGTTCTCAGCCTCCCACATCCTACACTGGATACAGTTGAGGAGCTGAGAACAGAATAGGGGCCCTAGGATGGAGCTTGGCCCCAGAGATAAAGGAAGAGGGAGCAGGGAGAGAGGGGGCACTGCATGGTTCCCAGGCAGGCAAGAATCCTTAGTCTGGTCTGTGGCTGCAGCATAGGATGATGGTCTTCTGTAGAGAGATTATACACAGCTGGCTAGTAAGGAGTAAGCCTATCCTATTGTTCAAGCATGGTGAGCCTTGATGTTCAGAGACAGTCTATGGTTTTAGAGCTTTATTGTAGAAAGGCAGGGAGAAAGGAGAGAAGGTAGAAAGAGAGAGGAGAGGCTGGCCATGGCCACGAGGAGAGAAGGGGGAAGAGAGAGAGAGAAAAAAGGCTAGAGAGATAAAAGCTTAGAGAGAGAGAGAGATGGGAAGAGAAAAGAGAGCGAGAAGGAGGGCTAAAGAGTAAGAAAGCTTAAAGAGAGTGAGGAGGGGCCAAGCAGCCCCTCTTATAGTGGGCTTGGCTATCTTGCTGTTGCTAGGTAACTGTGGAGTGGTCTAGCCAGAATGCCAGAAGCTTGGGACATTGTCTACATGACTAATAGCCACATGCCTCTCTTGTGGGGGGCTGTGAGGGCGGTAACTTTGACAGAAGCCAGGGGTCCAGGAGACATGATCAAACACCTTCCATCCCATGTAGGTGAAAATTACCACCCATTGGGTACCACCGGGGTTCGAGACCTCAGCAAGACTTCAGCTCAACTGGACACCAAGCTGTCTGTGCATAGCCCATTGCCCCACATAAGTAGATACATAGATATAGGTAACTTTGTACTTACATCTACATATATGTGATTTATTATAACTGCTGGCCCATTGGAGAGTATTTTGGAGACAGGACGATGCTTTATCCTTAAACACTTGAATTTGTGATGTCCTTAGCCGGCATGTTCTTATACCACCCCACAGCATTAGGATCAAATTCAAGAAATTGGCCATTGATTCACAACTATTATAAACAGTATGCATTCATATTTCGTGCAGTAATTTCTTTCCTTCTAGGTGGTGATAACCCTGGACATTTTGTTATGTGTCTTCAGCCTTTTTACCCCCCAGGCTTGGTTTGCCTCTTGAGTCAGGACTTTTGGAGGGTGCCGAGCTCTAACAGATGCCCGTTCCATTGGTGTTTGCTGGAGGAGTCCCCAGGAGCAGGTGACAGACCATTGGTAGGGTTTTCCTGCTGCATCTCATCAGAGAGCAGAGGGTCCTTTGAACCACGGGAGGTAGATGGTTTTTCTGCCAAGCTTTGCACGCTCCAGGGGCACCTCACTGGGTTGAAGTTCTGGACCTTGGTCACTTAGGTCTTATACACCTTGGCCTGCTTCTATCCTGTCCTCTTTTTCCTTTCACTGAGTTCTGGCCATTGTGTCTAAGTTCTCAACCAAGTCAAGCATCTTCCCTAAAAGCTTCTCCACTCTGTTCTGATTCCCATTATTTAATCCATTCATCCCAGGAGTTTAGCTATGGGAGAAAGTAAGGAAGTGTCTGGAGATGAGTTTATTGTTCGTTTTTGTTTTTCATAACGTTTAGCTCCCACTTCTCATACCTTACCTTCTTGCCTTTTGGATAAGAAGCAGTGTGATGGTTAATCTGGATTGGCAATTGACTTGGGTTGAGAAACAACTAGATTATTAAAGCATACATCTGGTGTGTCCGAAGAATGTTTCTACCATCTATTAAGTAGGTGTGGGAAGCCACTCTAGATGTGGGCAGTACCATTCAATAGGCTGGTCCTAAATAGATCAGAAGGGGGGAAGATGGAAGCCCTGTAATGCAGACCTGCTTTCTTTCTGCCTCCTGGTCACCATGAGGTAAGTGACTTGGCTGTACTATGCCCTTCTACCAGAACGTTTTGCTTCACTTGGCCCAGAAATAATGGAAGGCAAATGACCATGGGTAGAAACCTCTGAATCTGTGAGCTAACTACATTTCCTCCTTCCAAATAGTTTCTCTAACATATTTGTATAGCTATAATAACCAAACAACCACAGGCAGAGTATCTGTACTTGGCATATGGTACTATCTACTTTTAAGTCTTGACACAAGCTAGAGTCATCTGAGAAGAGAGAACTACAACTGAGAAGAGGCCTCCATTGGATTGGCCAATCGGCAAGCCTGCAGGAGTGTTGTCTTGATTAATGCTTGAGATGGGATGTCCCAGGTGGCGACACTCCTGGGCAAGGTGGTTCTGGGTTGTGTAAGAATGCAGGTTGAGGAAGCCAAGAGGAGAGGATCAGTAACCACCATTCCTCAATGGCTTCTGCTGTAGTTTCTGCCTCCAGGTTCCTGTCCTGACTTCTCTCAGTGATGGACTTCTAAGGTCTAAGGTGAAACAGACCCTTTCCTCCCTAACTTACTCTTGGTTGTGGTGTTTTGTAACAACAATTGAAACATAACTAAGCCACTACACTAACTCCCACATAACTCCAGCAGTTCCTGGTTTTGTACTTTAAGATCTTGGAGGCATGGGTAGGCAACAAGAAGATCTAAAATGTAGCTTTCCAAAAACTTTAAGATATTTTGTGTTTTTACTTGAAACGTTCTTGGTCTCTTAGGAGTAGGAAGTAAATGTGCTACAATTTATAAAGCTAGGGAAATGGTTAAATGATTCCATTTAGAATTCTTGGTAAAGATGGTGAGCTACTATTGATAATATGTGCTATCAAGGCCCCACTCCAGGTTGAACACCGTGCTTCACAGCAGACCCTGAATGCCTTATGCTCCAGAGATGCATCTGTACAGGGGTAGCCCAGGGAAAGCTGCTCACGAAGGAATAGTGTTTGAGTCCAAGGGTGTCCACAGTCAGTGTGCCAGGAGATGAGAGCCTGGTGTCCTATGTGGCTCCTACCTGCTGTGCACCTATTCTCATACACTTGGAGGGTGTATAGAAACTATAATTTTAGAATAGATGTATAGAAAAGTTGACAAGCTATTATAGATGTCCCTTGCATGCTTCATCCAGTTTAAACTGTCAATATCCCCCATAGCCTCAGTATGTTCATTTGTTATCACTGAGAAACCTACATTGCCATATTTTGACTATTAACTAAACTACAGACTTCATTCCAACCTTCCCACTAATGAGCCCTTTCTGTCTGATGATGGAATCCAGGCCACAGCATTCCACGTAGTGGCCATGTCTCCCTCGTCTCCTCTAGTCTGAGATGGCTCTGCATTTCTTTCCAAAGGATGATGTTCCTTTCCTCATCTTGCTTCTACTGGCCAGGCCAAAGAGCGTTTTTGTATTTCTTATTCCTTGTTCAGTTTTCAATAAATCACTAAGTCTAGCCCATGCTTGGGTAAGAGAGAGATAAGCTAAATAACCTTAATGGTTTTTAGTTTTTGTATTCATTTTGTGATTTTTAGACTTTAGGTTTTCTTCTTTCTTTTCAATTACTTTGGGATGGAGTAGCTGTATTCTTTTGAGTCATATCAGCCCCAGCCTGAATATTTCCCCTAATCCAGATAGCAAATGCTTCAGTCCGATGTCACATCGCCTGACGAGGTCACAGTGGTAAAGGATAGGCTGGGAAACTCATTTATGTTGAAGCTATTTTGGATTTGATGAAAAAAAACTCTCTTCACTTACTTGTTTAATAAATACATATCTGTTGAATGTACAGCATATGCTGTTCAGTGCTGGGGAATCTGCGGATTGATGTCCTCGTCTTACAGAGAGTAAATATGAGCACAACCAGTTATTAAGAATTCACTGCAAGCTGAACACTAGACTGGGTGGTCTGTGTTTATCAATAAATCATTCTGGGAGCTCTGCAAGTAAATCTTTACTATCCCTAGATTATTCTATGTTAAAATTGCTTTGTAAATCTATATCTCATACATGTGTAATTTAAAAACTCAAACAGCACCAAAAGATTCCTGATGGAACACAGGCATTCATCATTCTTAGATATGTAGTAGCACAGAAGAACCACCCTAATCTATTCTGGTCATTTTATATGATCATTGCTACTGCATATATAAATAATATAAATTATTTCAAAATCGAAATGCTATTGAAAAAAAATGTTTAATGCCTTTAGTGTAAAATAAAGTCGAGCCAGACCAGCACACAAAGCCAGGGGCTGACACTCTGAACACTCTCGAAATTACTACATGCCAAGAAACAGAATGCTGGCAGATCCTTCTGGAAGGTTTCCCACATGTCCTGCCCTAATCAAGAGCAGCCACTCCCCTCACTTGCTCAGCAATCACTTTCTTGGGTCTTTAAAAATAATTTTGTTACCTAGTATACATTGTTGAACACCATGGTTCAATTAAATTTTTTTCTTATAATTGACCTTTTTATTTCCTTTTAAAATTTTTTATATGACCTGTAGTCTTGACTGTTTTGATATTGGAAGGCATCTGTTTTTGTTACTATTCTCTTGCTGGTTACAGTTATACCATAACCAAGGGAAGTTAAAGAAGCTAGCATTTGATTGGGGGCTTGCTTACAGTTTTAGAGGGTTAATCCATGACCGTCATGGTGGGAAGCAGATAGGCATGGTGGCAGAGTGACAGCCGAGAGTTTTACATCCTGATCTGTAGCGTGAGTGGAGAGAGAAACAGAGGGACAGAGAGAGGGGGGGGCAGACACTGGGCCTGGCGAGAGCTTTTGAAACCTCAAACCCCACCCAGCAAGGCCACATCTATTCCAACAGTGCCACATCTCCTAATCCTTCCTAAACAGTTCCACTAACTGAGGACCAAACATTCAAACACATTAGCATTCGGGGTCCATTCTTATTCAAATGACCAGAGCATCTTTCATTGGGCCTTGTCTGCAGTGCCTAGAATCCAGAGCTGGGTGGATAGGAAAGTAGAGACACTGCTCTCAGAAGCATGTTTTCACCTCTTATTCGTCTGGAGAAAGACATACAATGGATCAAACAATGTGAAGGTAGGGATAGAAGGCTGGAAATAGAAAGGTTTGGTACTTGATAGTGACAGGCAAAATTCCACCCAACACATTGGCCTTTAGCAGGAGTGAAACGAAGTCTCTGCTCTCTATGTAGTTTTAAGTAATAACAAGAAATATCTTTTAAAACAGTAGGCATTCAAAGTAAGTGCTCTGGTATTCTTTAAGACTTCTCATCTGAGAGCCTATACTAATTGTGTCTACCTCTTCACCATAACTTCACATTCACATGTATCAGGAGTTAGGACTTGAACACATTGTACCAGAGGCTAAAACTGAACCCACTATTAATATCTAATTATCTATTTATTAGAAAAATAATTGCACTTGCAGGAGAGACTGAGAGAGGGAGAGGAAGAGAATTTACAAGTTTTCTTACAAGACTTCTTTACAAGACTTTACAAGACAACAATTTACAAGACTTCTTTAAGGCTTTTGAGCAAACTGAGTTCTGACTGCCTTGGTGCCTGTCTCTAACATGGGAATGGTCACCCCCCACAGGTTGTTGTGAGGAGCAAATGAGAAGAAACAGTGCCCGACAAGTGCCTGGGAAGCCAGGCATGACCACTTGGTGTTTTGTGCTCTGATTCCTCTCTGCCATGGAAAACAGAAAACCCTCAGCTTAAGTCTACTGCCCACGCTCAGGATTTCTAACTCTTACTTGTTTTGTTCCTGGTGCAGTGCCAGCTCTCGGTCACGTGACAGGATAAAATTAATTCGTCCACAGCTGCTTTTTAATCTCTGGCTATTTTCTGACTCTTTGGCAAATAAATTATCAGCCTTTAAACTAAATAATTAGTCCTAGCTTGAAAGCACTTGTATACATCTCCAAGGCCATGAACCGTGGAACAAATTCTTTGTTTCCTGTATTTATCCATAAACTTCAGGGGAACTACTGAAAACCCTGCTTTCCTCTAGGGCATCTCAGGAAGACAAAAATCCCCAAACAACTACAGCAAACTAATGTTTGACAGCAAAGAGGAAGCAGATGTTTTTCTATACATCCTGAACTTGTAAATTCTCTTCCTCTCCCTCTCTCTCAGTCTCTCCTGCAAGTGCAATTATTTTTCTACAGCCCACTCTCATAACCGAGAACTTCATCTGCTATATGTTATCTTATTGCATCTGCCTCTGGAGTAAAGGCATATGCCTCCACACCAAGCTCTGTTTGCTTTTCAAAATGCCACCACAACCCAGGGGCCTAACATACAAAATGTGAAACTCTGAGCAACATTTCACATTGAACCACAACAGAGACGACCAGGGCTAAGAGCTGTGTGTTCTCGTGTATGCTTTGCACACTCTGCTCTCCTTCTCCACTGCCGAAGCAGGGGTTCCCAGACACCTGCCAGATAAACTGTAGGACAGAGCCACTAGGCTGCCTCCCCAGTAGCCAACAGAACTTTCCATTAACAAGTACAATAAGAGCAGCAGCAGCCACTGTATTGGGAAAAACCATTGGCACTGGATTGTTTGCCTTAATAATGAGTGTACAGTGAGAACAGGCAACAATACTCATATTTCTGGTTTGTTTCATTTTATTTTAGTCTTAGTCCAGATGGAGACCCTCAACCAGTTGTGTAGAGAATGCTTGCCTGCCTGCCTGCCTTCCTTCCTTCCTTCCTTCCTTCCTTCCTTCCTTCCTTCCTTCCTTCCCTCCCTCCCTCCTTCCCTCCCTCCCTCCCTCCCTCCCTCCCTCCTTCTCCCTTTCCCTCTCCCCTCTCTCTCCTTTCATTTTCCCTCTCTTCTCTTCTCTTCCCTCTCCTCTCCTCTCCTCTCCTCCCCTGCTCTCCCTCTCCCCCTCTCTTCTTCTCTTATTCTTCTCTCTCTCTCTCTCTCTCTCTCTCTCTCTCTCCCAAAGACAGCATTCTTGTTCTCTGTTCTTTTAATTAAACTACAAGGCTAGGAACAATTTGATTCCCCTTTTACCTCATTCTCTAACAAACTGAGAAGCAGGATTTAAAGAATATGAGTTCTTTGAAACTTTGGGAACCCATGCTCTGGTATTAATCCTGTTCCCAAATCTCATTATCCCATGGAGAAGCCCTCATAAGATTTACAGGGCCTCGAGCTACTGGAAAAAACATTCAAGAGCAATCCCACATTGGGGAAGAAGGCTTTCCTGGGGTGGTATGATTTGTGGAATGTGGTCTCAGGTAAGCCTTAGCAGCGGGGGTCTTTCATATGAAGGGCAGAATTACTTCTCTTGACAGAGCCCTTTAGAAGATCAGTCTGATCAGCTGCCAAGAGTATCCACTTTAGAAACCAGGCTCAAGCTTGGATGGAAGAAAAATACATGAACTGTATGTACTCCGTACAAACAGGGGCACTGGGTTTGGGAGGTAGACCGACACTCTGGGTTAAGAGTCTAAATCTCTTGAGCAGCCTTGAAAAGTCAGCCAACTTTATGGTAGCTGGAGATGTAAATGTCTGTAATGTGTCAGGACTGTTCTGAGCCTCTCCAGTATCCTGTGGTTTAGTTCACAGCCCAGCTTGAAAAGGAACACTGGGGTTTAGAAGTGACTGGGGTGGGGGTGAATCCAACTAGTAGCACCCTGTGGCAGTCACATTCCCTAGTGGGGTCTGGAAGACCCGAGACTATCCTATAAGGCAGCCTGTTAGCCCCCTAATTGTAAACACTTAAACCACAGATACTCCTCAGTTTATAAACACAGGTACCATCTTCCCTGATGGAGTAGCATCCTTTTTCTATGCTCCAGGTGGTCAGGCTGTTGTTAGTACATCTCTCCCAACAAGACTTCTGGTTGGCAGTTAGAGAGGGACCTGTTTTCCTTCAAATCAGTGGGAAGTCCTATCTTGCTTACTATGTGAGCAAGCTTAATATCTGAGCTCTGGATTTGCAAGAATCTGTAAATTTTATACAAACAGAAGAAAAATGGAGGAGTCTCTGGTGTGTCTGTTGTAGGCATGATCCTCTGCTCATCGTCATACTGGAGGATGTGACCCAGTGACAGGTCTTCAGGTCACAGGGAGCATGGTCTCTAAGGGCACTGGGGATCCTGACTCCATTTTTACACCCATTTTTTACTTCCCAGTCATGACGTACGCAGCTTTCTTTCTTCGTTGTTTCTTTGTTTGTTTGTTAGTTCATTCGTTTGTTTCTTTCTTCTCGCTTATCACATTTTAATGCACTGTGAAACATTTTATAACCAGACAAGAGGTCTAGAATATAACAAACACGAGCACGCCAGGCAGCCTTATGAGGCCAAGATCAGAGCCCAGCAGGACTTCTGTGAAGTTTTTGATTGATCTTCTTCACCAACACCCAGAGACAACCGTTCTTTAGAATTTAGTGGTTGGCATTCTCATGTGCTAAGAAAAAAAGTGCACATAAATAAATACTCTATCAACTTTTTTTTAAACTTGGTGAGATTCACTCATGTGGCTGTATCTGAAAATAATTTATTTGCAATAACATGTAGAATAAAATTCTATTAGAAAACTGTGTGTTTAGCTAATTCTCCTGTAAATGACATTTTGGTTGCTTCTCATCTAACCCACACCACTGCTAGGAGCCAAAGTACAGAGCACATTTTTGTCTTTGAACATCTGGACAGGTACTTTAGCGTACATACCCAGAGGAAATTCCTAGATTGCAGGAATTCTTTTTTTAAAATATATTTTAAAAAGACATTTAGTTTTATGTACATGAGTGTTTTTCCTACATGGGGGTATGTGCACCACATGGGGGCTGTGTCCATTGAGGCCAGAAGAGGGCGTCAGATCTGGAACTGGAGTTGTGGATGGAGCTTCTACAGAAGCGGTCCGTGCTGTGTGTCACTGAGCCATAGGCCCAGAACCCACACCCACACCCAAATATTATAGCATTCAAAATAGTGGGTTTCATTGTGAGATTTTCACACACACACACACACACACACACACACACACACACACACTCTATCTATCTATCTATCTATCTATCAATCAATAATTGTGCTTGGCTCATATATCACAATATACTGCAATATCTATTATTGTATATTTTGTCATATGTATCCCAATCGTTATACTTTGCATGCATTTACCTACTCATTACTTCCCTTGCCAACTCCCTCCCCTCCTGTTGGTCCCCATCATCCCCCAGATACCTTGGAGGTAAGCAGTTTTGTTCTGCTACATGCTTCCTACTATGCTTAATTCAAAAGCAAGAGGACTGGCCAGCACTGCACTGACACTTCCTGAACTGTGAGTGAGCATAAACCTTTCTATAAAGTCGTCCCAGGCACTTGCTGGGCCTGAGAACTGCCCCTGATGAGATCACACCCTGCTGTAGTGAGATGCATCTCAGGCACTTGCTGTAGCGAGGTGAAGCTGGCAGCTTATCCATTTCCCCAGCTGGGAAGCCTAGGGCTCTGCTTCCGACTTCCAGCAGCATGGTCTGATTCAATGCTATAGTAATACCCCCAGGATCTTCTCTCTCTTCTATGATAACATCTATCTTTTATTTCTTCTTTCCCCAATTCTGTGTATGATCTTTTATGCTTTGAGCCCACCAGGTTCAAAGGTCTTCCACTGTCTAAGGTTTTAAACTCAGTAAAAGTACCTATTGTTTTACCTTTTGGCTGAGTGTCCCTGATCCTGATGAGAGAACATCTTCGGAACTCAAACCAGTTCCTGTGTGTGAAAAATTCTGAATGCACAGCTTGGCTGAGGTCACATGTGCTCTGCGAAGCCACTTTTGGGGGGTGTTGCATGCACTTGGATCCTGTGAGGAAATCAGGGAGCAGTGGCTTTCTGAGAGAAAATGCCAACAGCGACTGTTTGTGGAAGGAGGGGAAAGGACACTGGATGACCCAGACTAGCAGATACCTGCTACCAGTCTTGCTTAAACCTGTGCCCTGTACCATGATAAAACGAAGCTTTGGATACCCTGAATTTAGGTCTTCAGTATTGCTAACTATGGGGTTCTGTGATGAATGTTATCTAGACGGTAAGAGTCTACTGATAAAGGGAATATTATGGGAACATATGGGAACACTTTGGGCCTTGACCAACAAGAGGAGAAGGGAGGGCTGCTGGTGCTGGTACCATAGCGTTGGCGTTTAACCTCAGCACTTATACTTGTTTCTGGGCCCAGTACTAAATGAGTAGACATTAAAAGTAGGAACATTAGGTCCCTAGCTTATCACGAGAGGATCGGGTAAGCTACTACAGACCCTCCAGGGTGGGCAATCATTCCAGTTGTCACCAGTGTGTCCATTCTTCTGAGCGTGCTAAGATGGAGATCCCTAACTGGTGTTTATAGGTAGGTTTTCTCTAAAAATTAGTCTTGCTCTGTTTAAACATAAGCTGCATAACATTCCCAAGCAGGATGGAAGCATCAAGAAATGAACGATTTCCCCCCTGGTTCTTCACTATTGTGCCCTCAGAGTGTAAGGAGAGAGTGCACAGTCCAAAATGAGCAGCTTTGCCTGATCAATCTATTGGCTTCTCAGTCCTTCTAGGTTCAAACCTGCTGGGTATCATCCGGAGAACAAACTGTCTAGAGAGAATAATCACAGGGGGAGAGACTGGCCCCGCTAGTCTGATGGGTGTGAATTCACCAGGGGCAGTTCTCTGGCGGAAGTGACCTGTGCTGCCTCGATTGTACCCATACCTCTGGCACCATGCTTTCCAAAGCTGTGGTGGCCCTACTACAGAAGATGATGTAGAGCCTAGTATTAGCCATGAAGTACGGAGCTTGACTAGAACCCTCAGTAAATGAATCCTACTGTCTTAGTCAGGGTTTCTAGTCCTGCACAAACATCATGACCAAGAAGCAAGTTGGGGAGGAAAGGGTTTATTCAGCTTACACTTCCACATTGCTGTTCATCACCAAAGGAAGTCAGGACTGGAACTCAAGCAGGTCAGGAAGCAGGAGCTGATGCAGAGGCCATGGAGGGATGTTATTTACTGGCTTGCTTCCCCTGGCTTGCTCAGCTTGCTTTCTTATAGATCCCAAGGGATGGCACCAATCCATAAGGGGTCCTCCCACCTTGATCACTAATTGAGAAAATGCCTTACAGCTGGATCTCATGGAGGCACTTTCCCAACTGAAGCTCCTTTCTCTGTGATCACTCCAGACTCTGTCAAGTTGACACAGAAATCCAACCAGTACACCTACCACGCACAAGACTTAATGATAGCTGCCCTGACACCCAAGACCCAGGAACCCACCAGGCCACAGGCCCTGTGCAAAGGAATTTCCACTATCTCTTACTTGGTTCCTGAGCTAATTGATGAGGCCTTTTAAGGATAGGTAGAGATGTAGGATGATGTCAGCAAAGAGGCCGTGCTTGCTTGGGAACTCATACTGGGGAAGATGGGCCACCAATTTGGTTGACTCTTTCCATAGGCAACCCTCAAAGAGAGCTGAGAACTGTGAGAGGATTTGCAGCATCTAAAAGATAAAGGCCAGGTCTATGCCGCTCTTCTCTTATTACAGCCATACCCCTCAGTGAGCGTTGCCATGGAATCTCCATTAGAACTCCACCTCTGTGGATCGCCACTCCTCCTGGTCATCTCCACAGCATTCCACGAGCTCCGAATGCCCACCCAGAGACGAGTGGATAGGGTAGGTAGCAGCCCTCCCACGCCTGACTGACCAGAGAATAGGGAAACTCTGGTGGGGCAGTGGTCATCTTTTTCCTTCTGTCCTTCCCCAGGGCCCCCAGAGACCCCCCCTTTATTTTGTTCCCAACAAGCTCCTTTTGCTTTTTCCCTTCAGTAACATTGCCCTGATGTGCGTTACCACTGCTGACACACTCCTGTTTTCTTAAAGTTGATAAAGATACCTCTTGGGTAAAATTTCTCACGGCTCCTGACTTCTAACTCAGCAATCTATTGATTCTCTTAAAAAAAAATAATTAAGAGGCAACGGAGATTAGTCTGAAAAGCAAAAATATGAGAAAAATTTTGTTGTGAGGGTTGACTTTAAAGTGCTCTCACCCCAGGAGGAATATTGGCTAAGATGTCTGTTTTGCCACGGTAGCTATGTGGAGGTGAAGGGGTTATTCACTCGATAGGCATGGTGGGTCAGATTCCCCTTAAGGAAGCAATCATGCGATTAAACAACTCAGGGGCTTCCACGGACTCCATAAGCTCACTGTGTTTGAAGTGGAAAAATGATCTTTTCTTCTGCAAGCCTTAGAGGGTTTCTTTCTGATGTCACCCAAATCTATCAATATACCAGACCCATTTATAGGATGGTGTGGGTATATTTGTTGTTTTCTTGCTCCCGGCAAAGCAGAAGTTTGCCTCTTTCTTGAAAATGGGCTCAGCAACAAAATGCTTTTAGTTGATATCTCCTGTTACACCCATGGTCTAGAGAGAAAGGCCACAGAGGTGGGCTAACATCTAGAGGGAAGACTGCACCAAGCCACGGGGAACACTCCTGTGAGAGGCTCCGGCTTCCGAGTCTGTAGAACTAACTCACGCCTGCTGTATCATTGTTGGCTGGCTGACTACAGCTGAACTACTTAACTACTCTAGGTCACTGGTTTTAAACTCAAGATGTAGAATTAAAATAACAACTACCTCACAGGTCGTTTTGCAGAGAAAAATAACCCAAGTGGCAATGTTCGAACCTAGTGTCCAACACACAGTAAAATTATGAGTGCCAGTGCTTGTCAATACCAATGATGATGTTGATGATGGGAAAATTCAGAGCAAAGATCGACACGGAGCCACTAAGTCCATGGGGATTGATTTTTTGCCCAGACTCTGTTGTTAGTGTGTAACTGCCAACAGAAAATGCTAATGAAAGCATCACACTTCAAAGCGATCGGAGCTGAACACTTTGTTCCACAGGCAACTCTTGAGGAGCTCAGACATACACACAGCTAGGACTGTAAGCTCCAACGTGCATTCACAAGTTGCCCCGGGGGAAACAGGAGTGAGTTCGTAACTGGATATCCTAGGCAGATTTACTCTGGGGTCAAGGATTCTCCTGAAAGGTGCCAAGGAAGAGGCAAGGACACTGAGGCTGAAAGACCAAGACTGTGTATGTGGTATACCATAGCTAAACGTATAAATAACAACGAGCGGGGCAGTGGTGGTGCACGCCTTTAATTCTAGGACTCGGGAGGCAGGTGCAGGCAGATCTGAGGTCAGCATGGTCTACAGAGGAAATTCCATGATCACCTGGGCTACACAAAGAAATCCTGTCTTGAAAAAAAAAATGAACCAAACCTAAAAATAAAACCACAAACGAGCTGGCCACGATGGCACACATCTTTAATCCCAGCAGCTCAGGTAGAGGCAGGTATATATCTATGAGTTTGAAGTCAGCTTTGTCTACACAGCAAGCTCCAGACCAGCCAGGGCTACTTAGGGAAGCCTTGTTTCCAAACAAAGCACTAAGAAAACCTACATGGTACCAGATGAACACACATGACAGATGAACAGGTTTTGAAGAGAGGTGGCTTCAAGTGTATGGTACCAGCACTCAGAACTTATCCCGAGCTGCCTTTGGTCGCAGTGAACGAGTTCAGAAGTTTGGCAGGCAGTCCCTCAGAAGCTCCCAAGTATTCTTTGGCTCCCTGGGGTTCTCAGTCACACAGTCCTCTCACTTGGGTGTGGGCTGAACTTGGCAATGTTGCTCCTCACAAACAGCAAGGCAAAGTGATGGCCTATCACTACTGGGACTGAGTTACATGGAGGCGAGTATTTCTGTGTGGCCCATTTTTCTCACGATCTTGCTCTGAAAAAAGACCAGATCTGTTTCAAGCTGTTTTTCAAAGAGGCCTGTGGGGCAAGGAATTGAGAGAGCTAACTGTCTGAATCGTGATCTTAGAAGCTGGGTTGGATGAATAACATATTCTTCCTACAAAGCTTTTAGTTGAGACATCAGCCATGACCAGCAGCTTGATCTAGTCATGTTGGACCCCCCCATCCAACAGCCTCTATACTTCTAACTCAGGGAAGCTGAAATAACACGTTTTAAGTTGCTGTAGTATGGGGTATTTGATTATTCAGGAATACATAATAAAGGTAGGAAGACAGAGTTTCGCAGAGTGAGATGAAGGTAGAGAGGGAAATTCTGTACAGCCTCCATGATTGTGCCCAACTGCTGTTTGTCTCATTGAATGTCACTGATTTATGAAGTAAAGTATGTGCTTTAGGAACAAAAGACCTAGAAAAGAGGTAGCTGGCTTTGGTCTAAGGGAGGAAGAACTGCAGGTGGCCAATTTGTTAAGTGGAAGACAAGCTCAAAGGGAATTTGGTGATTAACAATTCTGAGAATTACTCATTACAATATTAAAACTTCTGGTTTGAAGGCCCTTGTATCTCTCCTCTTATTAGCTGAGGTTGCATTGTTCTTCACCAACAACGCATGGATCATCCATTTCTTATAACAAATGACCTCAAAATAGCTTTAATATTCTTACTATTTCCTAATTTCTTTGGGTTAAGAACTTAATTGATACTTAGCTGAGATCGCCATCAGGTTTTCATCAGGCTATGAGTGGAGCTGCTAAGGGCTAGAGCAGAGGAAGCCCTCGCCCTTAAACTCACCTAGGTCGCTGTTGGAAAGCAACGGGGTCTGTTTCTAAGCTAGCTCAGATGGCTGAGATTTCTGGGTGCTGGCGAGAGATCTCAGCTCCTCACCCCCCCCCCATGTCTACAACATGGTAGTGTGTTTCCCTGAGCCTGAGAGAACGTGAAACAGACAGGATTTTGAGGGTAAGAGCACAAGAGAAGTCCCTAAATTGTAAGCTACTGTTATTTTATAACACAATTTCAAAAGTGATACTTTTCACGTCTGTCAGTTTCAGTAAAGTAGAGAATCAGAGAATCCAGTTCCCAAACCAAATGCATTGGGGTTACACAAGATGGATCTGGAAAGCAGCTAGCCATCACTAGGGTCATCCTCAGTTGGCTATACTATGCAGTTAATGGACCCATGTAATATATAGCGACTATCAATGGAGATTTAGAAAGTAAGTAAGTAGAAAACTGTGTTGGTTTGAATGGGAATGGCCCCTATAGATTCATGTGTTTGAGTCCTTGGCTCCTAAGGAGTGGCGCTATTAGGAGGTGTGGTCTTGTTGGAGGAAGTGTGTCACTGTAGAGGTGGGTTTAGAGGTCTTATATGCTCAAGCTACACCTAATGTGGCAGTCTCCTTCTGTTGCAAGCAGATCCAGATGTAAAACTCCAGCACCATGTCTGCCTGCATGCTGCCATGCTTCCCACCATGATGATTAGGGACTAACCCTCTGAAACTGTAAGCCAGCCCTAATTGATTGTTTTCTTTTATAAAAGTTGTCATGGTCATGGTTGTCTCTTTATGGCAATAGAAACCCTGAGACAAAAAGGAAAGGTCACATTTTTATTTATTATAAAATCAGTGCATGAGAAGGCTCTTCGTGGAATCCATGGAATCTCCTTCTGGCTAGGTTCAGAAAGCACTGATTTGTCTTCTTTATTGCTAAACTTCCATCCCCAGGTAACGTCACTGGCCCTGTCGGGCAGCTCTATGGTGATGGTATATGCTATGACTGCCCACAATGAGTTAGTATTTTGCAAACGTTTTCTTACTGAAGCAGTGCAGGCTTCTTGCCTCTTCAGCCCCCAATTTCCATTTATGCAAAGCTGATTACATCATTTATGCGTGACACCAAATCATCCCATCAAGCCAACTGTGATTATTGACATTCTAAAAGTTCCTTAAAGGCTGTGCCTGTACTTTGTTGGTGGTGACCACAAAGCAATCTGGAATGCTGGAAGACGTGGATGCTAATGGCCTTTACTGATGGATCATGGATTTTTTTTCTCCCCCATAAATATAGACTAGTGTATCTCTTAGAAATGACTATACTTGAACTTAAAAAAAAAGACTTTTTTATTTTTAGTTAGTTGTGTGTGGGTATATGCATGTGAGTGTAGGTGCCTGAATAATCCAGAAGTGTTGTATCCCCTGGAAGAGTTGCAGGCAGTTGTGAAGTCTTCATCATGGAGACACTTCTCTATCTCCATCCTGAGCTCTTTAGTGTACTACTAGTACAATCCTAGAGTGTGGTCGTTTGTGGGGCTGATCATTCCTCATCTTCTACACGAGGCCATTTGGCAAGAGAGATGAGGCACTCTCTTAGTCTGTATACACAAGGAAAGTCTGTCCCTTTCCCAGAATGAGGTATACTCATGGGACAACATATACTGAAGGCAAGGGAGAAAATCAGAGGATTCATTAAAGTTTCAGAGAAAGGGCCTGAAAATATCTGAGTAATACAGACATAGCCGCACAGAGGGTGGCTAGGCATGTCAAGTGGCTTATAGAGCTGCAAGGTGACCCTCGTTTGTGTGTGTGTGTGTGTGTGTGTGTGTGTGTGTGTGTGTGGTGGTGGTGGTGGTGGTGGTGGTAACATGCAATATATGTCATTATCATCCCTACCACCATCTATGCACAACTCAAGCCTAAGAGTGAGTGGTGGGTGAGTGATAGCCCAGAGCCTAGAATTCTTCCTGTGTGAGATAGGAAAGTTGGTCCAAATCAGGGTGTCGGTACCATCTGTCATCCTGGTCTTATGTGATCCTGAGAGAGAAATGTTCTGGCTAGGAGGAGCTGTCTGCTTGCCAGATACCAATTTAGAACTGGTGCTAACCACAGAGAAACAGCATGCACAGAAGGGGGAGTTCTGCGATCTCTCAGGGCATCCTGGTGGTCTTCCTCCATACAGAGGGGCATCAGAGAATGTCTGAAAGGGATGGGTGGGGTGCAGGAACAGGTAGGACTTGATCTAGGTTTGGGTGTCCCATCTGGAGGACTATGCTGTCTCTCATTGGTCCCAGGTACCCAGAGGGGGAACTTAGAAAATGTTGAAGGTTTAAGACACCAGTTTAAAGATGGCGTCAGTTACAGCAACCTCTCCGGTGCTGTCCTTACAGGGATACGTAATCAAGACAACTAATTGTGACACTGGGTGAGAACTTTGAGGACCTCCATAGTCAGGAATATGGCTAATGTTGATGAGAGTCCTGGAAGTGAGTGAGGCCACTCGCTTTGAAGTAATGTTTGCACCCAGGGGGTAAGATCAGGGCTGGGGGCAGTGTTTTTACCATCATTAAACACAGGGGGGGGGTGCTGCTGAGGGAGGCAGATGTGGCTGAGGGAGAAGTTGGAACAATAGGCAGTAGTAAAGAAGGTTGCTGCTGAGTCCAGGGGAATATCTGGAGTAACAATGTCCCTTCACTCTTCTTACGGTAGTGAGAAGACTCTTAAACCCTGATCCCATCAAATCAGTATTAGATGGAAGCTACCTCCAGAGAGGGAGGAAGGTTTAGTTTTATGAGGCATGGTAGAACATAGCCCAATGCTTGCTGGTTTCCTCAAACCTCTTCTTGCTTTTCATTCCATCCTGGAGTGAACTTGACCGAGAGAGAGAGGGGGGTGGAGAGTGTGTGTGTGTGTTCTGAATTGTAGATGCAGTCAACCTGGTCATTTTCTTCCCTCTCCATTCCTACTCTAACAAAGGAATGGTACAAATCTTTTCCAAAAGCCATCCACAGAGCCAGTTAGATATTTTCCAGTTTCATCTCTGGATGCTTTGAATCTCCCAATTGGGCACTTGTTTCAGACAAAAGAAAGATCTCATAGTTAAGTCTTTTGTTTGTTTTGTTTTGTTTTGTTTTGTCTCCTTATATAGTTAGCTTGTCTTCCCAGGCTAATTTACACTCTCAGTGTGTCTTTTGAATATTAATATATAAAGCCCACAGTCACGATGGGCATTTCTTATTCTATGATGCTACAGGATAATGCTTACAGTCCTTCCTAGTGACAGGAGTTATGTGTATAGTTTTATGATAATGTTAGATGCAGTTTTTATTAGTTTGAAATGCCCACTAGCAGCTCAGCCCAGGACTGGACTGGATAAGAGAGAATGTCGCTTGATTGTTCAATGAGAAAACACTAGCATTTTCTCCTGCCGGGACTGGGTGCATTGCTTGGAGGGAGGGAATATTTCTTGTACATAACCTCAGCTTTGCTTCTTTAAGTCCATTTGTTCCTTTTTAATGCACTGGAAAGTTCTTTAAACCCCCAAAATATACTATAACTCCAAAATGGTAGGTCCCAGTGATCATGATCTAGAACTTTAAAGATTTTAAGCTAATGATAAAGCTTTGCTCTTCACAAGGTGACTCCTAGGTTTTTTTTTTTTTTAATAGTGACAGAAAACTGATCAATACTTCTTTGTGAGCTTTGGAAAACTGATCTGCTGTAAAGTGGTAAACATCTCTGTTATATTTACTTTGAAAAATAATTTTATTCTGTAAATGCATGTGTGTTTCTGTGTGTGACTATGCTGGTGTGAGAGTATAGGTTTCCATGGAGACCAGAAGTGACTGATCCCTTGGAACTGGAATTACAGGCAGTCGTGTGTTGCCTGACATGGCTGCAGGTAACCTAGTGCAGGCCCTCCTTAAGAACAGGGCTATAACATTGATAACATTATTGTAATAGGTTGATTTACATTAATCCTTGACAAAGGATGTGAACGACTGCAGGGCTTAGACTGCCTTCTGTTCACATTACGGTGACTATGCACTTCAGTGCGTCAGACTAACTTTACAGTCTTCTGGGCGTGGATGCTTCCTGTTTGGAGAAGTATTGTGTCTCCTGCATAAGGCTCAGAGAAGGAGTAGGAGGAGAGGTGGAAAGAGAATGAAAGAGCTGGTGGAAGTTGATTGGATGGTGATGGATAGGACTCAGCTTTTGGATATGTCATGCTTTAACCCTGGAGCCCGCAGCAGCTGTGATCAGTTGTACAAGGTCTTTATGAGGTTTTGATAAGCAGCTCCTGTCACAGTGTGTGTGTGTGTGGGATAGAGCTAATAATTTTTACCCCTCCCTGAGGAGTTTATAGCTAATAGATAAAGGGGGAATGAGGGTTTCTTCCTTCCTTTCTTTCTTTCTTTCTTTCTTTCTTTCTTTCTTTCTTTCTTTCTTTCTTTCTTTCTTTCCTGTGCTATAGTTACTAATTACATGCCTATGTTCCTGTAAGGAACTGTGCCATGACTCACAGGGTCAAAAAAACAAACAATAAAAGTTGGTCATGGTGGTGCACCCCTTTAATACCAGCCCTCAGGAGGCAGAGGCAGGCACTTTGAGGCCAGCCTGGTTTACAGAACAAGTTCTAGGGCAGACAGGGCAACATAGAAAAAACATGTCTCAGAAAACCAGCCAACCATCCACGCAACCAGCTATCCAACCAGCCAACCAACCAGCAACTTACCATCCAACCATCCAAGTAACCTACCAACCCGCCAATCAACCAGCCAACAACCCAACCAACCAGCCAATGACTCATCCAATCAGCTAGCCAACCACCACCACAACAAATACCAAAACAACAACAACAACAACAAAAACACCCAAACAACAACAGCAGCAAACAAACCATTGCTGGGCAGTGGTGGTGCACGCCTTTAATCCCAGCACTTGGGAGGCAGAGGCCAGCCTGGTCTACAAAGTGAGTTCCAGGACAGTCAGGGCTACACAGAGAAGCCCTGTCTCAAAAAACTAAACCAAAACAAACCAAGCCAAACCAACAACAACCAAACCAAACCAAACCAAACCAACCAACCAACCAACCAAACATCATCATCATCAACAACACCAACACCAACAGGAAAGCACATTAGGGAGCAGTTAGGGACAGAAAGGGGATCAGCAGGAAGGGGGGCAAAGGGCATTAGATTTGATCAAAATGCTTTATGTACAGGTATAGCAATGCCATCATGGAATCCATCACGCATAACTGGTGTACAGTTAAAAATGAGCACTGGTGAGAATTCTGACCTCGGTTGCCAAGGTCACAGTTACGGTGAACTCTCACACCGGGAGTCTATCCTGCTACTCTTTGCTTTAGAGAACATGAGGTCCACTGTTGTAGACCCTGACTGGGACTTGCTTGTCTCAGGGATGCTCTTTTCTAAAACGTTCTGCCATGATGAAAATGCCCTGTGCCTGAGCTGACCTGGGTCACATGTGGCTACTGAGGACTTACTTAGCCATTGTGACTGGAGAAATGAAGTTCTTTACTTACTGGGTAATTGTGTTTTGGGTTGAAACCCATCTGTATGGCTAGCCGCTGCTTTCTTGGCCAGCTCTGCGCCTGAGTTTCAGGTCTGGTCACCTTGTCTCATGTTGCAAGGCCAATTACTGCTTTTCTTCCTTCAGCCCAAGGAACCAAACCACAAAGGGTTTGTTTCTGTGTGCATGTCCCTCCCACAAAAACATTCCTTTACTTCCCGAGACAGCTCTTAATTGCTGGTTTCAGGACCTCCCCCTTGCAAACCCCCTTCTACTTGTCTCCATTCTGTTTCTTGCTTGGCAGGGCCAGTCTTGATATATAATGCTTTTTGTTCCCACTCTGTTTTCTATCCAGAAAAATAGCTCCTTATGTCTACCTCCATTGTACAGACGAGCGGAATGACCTCCGCTCTGAGCTTGTAGATGCTGCGTAAGTCAGTGGCCAATTTCACGCACTTTAATTAAATGTCTTTTAAACGCACGTTGATTGTGTGTGTTGTGTGCTGTGTGTTGAAGCTCTCTAATCCATCCTCTGTAGCCCCCTTCCAGTTGTCACTCTGTGCTTCCTGCGACGACGCCTGTCCTGCTCATGATTAAACCATCTGTGGGATGTACTTGCTTTTATGTGACCTTTGGGGAGTAACAAAGTTTGTCTTCGTCATATTGTGGGAAGGGGCACTGGCCATCTTAGCTTTCCTGACAGGAGTAAGTGGTAGCTGTGTGACCTGGTTTGACCTGACTTGAAACAAACAAACAAAAAAACAAGCATGTTTTCTTCCCCAAGTCTTAGAGACCTCGTCGACTGGCAGAGTAAAGAGAGCATGGCTGCCGTTCAAGAACATTTACATTCGAAAGGAAAACTATATTTTCACAAAGAAAGAGTGTGAAATTGGAAAGCTGGGTGCCTTGAGAATCTAGGCTTTGTAAAAAGGACACGGAGAGTGTCCTGAGAAAAGCCATGGTCTGGCTGGGGCATTTGTTTTTATTTATTTTTTAAATTTTACTTGGTTAATTTTATGTACATCTTTGTGCCTGAGTGTATGTGTGCACAGGAACCTCTTGAGGCTAGAGATAGCATTGGGTTCCCTAGAACTGGAGTTATAGACCATTGTGAGCTGTCATGTGAGTACTGGGAACTGAACCTAGGTCCTTTGCAAGAACAGTAAGTGTCCTTAACCACTGAGCCATCTCTCTATCCCTTTATTTATCTGCAAGGCCCAGGATGGCCTAGAAGTAATGTATAGTCCAGGCTAGATACAAACTCAGGGCACTCCTCCTGCCTCAGTCTTTCAAGTGCTGGCGTTATAGGTGTTACCCACCACACTCTGCTGTGGGGAGCGGGCGTGGCCGCATGGGCCAAAGATGGCGACCTGGCTCTGTGCTAAAGCCCCATAACCTTGATTGTTTAGAAATATCTTTAAAAATATCTTTCCCGCTACTTACTGCGGACCGTATCGCTGCTTCTCGCGTCTCCTGACTTCTGACAGCAAGGACTCCTCCTGCCTCTGCCTCCTTCAGCAAATCCTACCGGCATGCGCCACCACTACCGGCCTGGAGCACCCAGCCTTGGCCTCACCTCCTGTGAGCCTGCCGACCAGTCTGACCCCGTCCTGAGCTCTGGGAGAGGGTCGCTCACTGGTGCTGGTTCTGTCCGCTGTCTCCGGCCCTCAGGCAATTTCCGCTGTCAATGGCTGCAGCTCTCAGCGGCTTCCTAGCGGCACCCACTCTCTCGCTCTCTCACTGTGCTGCTCGCTTTCTCAGTCCGCTCTCGTTCCAGCTTGAGTTCTCCTTCATGCTTACGTTCTTGTTTTTCCTGGGTTTCCGCACCAAAATGTCGGAGCCCAATCTCTGACCAGCAGAGATTGGAATAAACAACATTAACTCCAAAAAGCAGGTTCAGAGCAGCTGCAGCCGCTTCTCTTTATTAGGAGGTTTCTTGCAGCTTCCCCAGCTTCAGTCAGTCAGTTCTCAGTCAGTCTTCAGTCTCTCCATCAGCATCAATCAATCAAATCATATCTCTCTCTCTCTAATCTTCTCACTCTGGGACTGTTCACACTTATCTCTTCCATTCATTCACGTCACCTCACAACACCCAATCATAGCCGCACACATCCAAGGCAGCGTGCAGGATTGGCTGATAGAAACGATCTCTCTCTCGAGATGTTGCACTAACCTCTCAAACGAGGTACACATGTGCATGATTGAGACTGAGGTAAACAATCGAGGTTACGGGGCTTTAGCACAGAGCCAGGGCGCCATCTGTGGCCCATGCGGCCATGCCCGCTCCCCACATTCTGCTCCAAAGGCATTTGTAGGAAACAACCTAAAGTTAAGAACATCGTATACCTAGTGAGGAGCATCTGTGTGTGTGTGTGTGTGTGTGTGTGTGTGTGTGTGTGTGTGTGTGTGTATGGGGGAATGTAATGGATAAAGTGTTTTTTATTCTTTTGATTAATTGCCATCTTGGAGGCTTTATTGCTGCCATCTGCTAGTCTAGGCCTAGTTCTAGAAGCCTCTAGCCTCTATACAGTCTTATCCAGACCTAGAATGTTTTCAGCCTCTGAGACTTACTGTTGAATGAACTCCCCCAGTTCCTAGTTCTTTCTGAACTCTGGCTGGCTGGTCAACTCAGCTGTTCTGCTCAGAATTCCTCTCCAAGATGACTGATTTAATTGGGCTTCTCTCAGTTACTCACTGAATCACTCTGTTGGCCTCATACTAACTTTGGTAATCTGTTCTAATCTTCAGCCTCTTTCTCTTTCCCTGGCTTGTTCTGTCTGTCACCTGTGTCTAGCTTGTTCTCAATTCAACCTGTTACTGTAAAACTCTCCTGGTAAAACTGCCTCCTCTGCTGCTCTTTCTTAAGTAGCTTCTCTTTTCTTTCTGTTCTCATGAAAGTTGGGCATAGCCTATTCTGTCAAATCTTTCTATGATTTGTCACTTTGTCTGCCACTCAATTAGACATTACTTTCAAACATGGATGCTCCTGCTACAAACTTTACCTTCATTGTTTGGGATTAAAGGTGTGTGCTAAGGCTGGGCAGTACCACAACTAGAAACAGGTTTTTTTTTTTTTTTCTCCAGTAAACGACACAATCTCAAGGTTCACAGTATGATCAAATATCCTGCAACAAGGGAAGTTTGCACAAGACATATAAGTCTGTCTTTCTTATTCATTCTTGCACCTCTGTTACTCACTCACTTTGTGTTCCAACGCTTCAATACCATTTAAGAGCCAGGCATGTATCAATGAAGGAAACAGATTCCTGTAATTGTAGAGCTGAAAGTTTAGTATCAATTTGGGGTTGGAGGTAACAACAATATAAAAGGCAATAGAGAAATAAACTGTAATGTATTGAAAAATAAGACATGTTTATAAGCCAGTTCTCTAGAGGAACAGAACTGATAAAATAAATATATATAATATATATGATATATATTTATATATAAATATACATGTGTAAAAGGGGATTTATTAGAGTGGCTTACAGTCTTCAATTGGCTAGTTTAATAATGATTTATCTCCTAATGGAAAATCCAAGAATCTGACAGTCATTTAGTTCATGGTGCTGGATGTCTCATCTAGTCTTCAGTCTCCTCTGGAATCATGAAGAAATAGGTCCTAAGACCAGCGAAGGAGTGCCTTAGCAGCATAGTGGATGAGCTTGCCAGTGAGAGTGAGGGCAAAAAGGCAAAAAGCAAAAGCTTCCATGTGTGTCCTTTCATACAGGCGGCCACCAGCGGTGTGGTCCAGATTTAGGGCGGGTCTCACAACCTCAGATAGTCAAGATTTTGGGCAGGTCTTCTCATCTCAAATGATCTGTTTTTAGAAATTCCTCACATGTGTGCCCAGCTGCTTGGACTTTAGTTTACTCCAATATTTCACTACAGGTTTTTGTATGATGTCAGTCTAACCTTCATTGAAATGAAGATATTTGAGCAAACCTCAAGAAATATAGATAGGTCAACATCACTAACCAAGTCTGGCACAAAGGAAGTGCTCAGGAAACGTGAGGTAAATGCACAAGCAGGCTCTGATTGTCCTTCCACTCAGTACATACACTCTTTGGGTGAGTTGATGTCAAGGCATGGTAATCTACTGCCCTCAGGGGTATCTAGATACCCGATAATCTTTCCACAACAAATATTCCAGCCTTAAGGATTTTCATACACCTCAGCTCCTTATTAGAAAACAATTTTACCAGATATTCAAACAAAGTTTTAGTGATGTATATTTTTAAAGTAAGGGGGAGATTTTTTGCTTTTACTGACTTTGAATGAGATATTCATTTGTACATGATCATTATCTCCAAGTGGCACTTTCAAGGTATGTAAAAGTACACCCTGCATGATAAGTGTCCCTCCCTATTGAGCTGAATAGTGCACACACACATGGCAATGGAGCAGGGGAGGGCTGCAGGGGCGAGTAAGAAATAAGAAACTTTCTTAGCTCCTTGATTTTGCTTGGGGGTGACCCTGTGGGAGAGCTTTAATAACACATGTTCTCCGTGGTTCTAAAATTACTTAATTTCATAGTCATTTTGCAATACCCATATTAAGACTTGAGATACAATAAAAGTAGAATACTTTCATCTATAGTTCCCCCAAGAATGAAAACACTAATGTTATAAATTGTTTGACTTTGCTAGATACTGAGGTTCTCATGGTAGATGAGACTGAGTGGACTGAGTTCACAGTGCTTATGACTGATCAGAACAATCCATTCACTTCTCGGAAAATGTATCTAAGTGCTATGGGTGGGTGACTTCCAAGATGGGTCCAAACGAGCCCTACTTCCTTGTAGTAACATTTCTGTATAATTCTCTGTGGAAGGGTTGGTCAGGACATCAGAAGGACAATTGCAGACTGTCAATCACAAAATAGTACATAAGCACAAGACACAGATCTTTGCTTTCTTAGGGCAATTGCTGTGCAGGGTTCACTGGAGAGGTAAAAGAAAACTATTCTGTGGACTTGCTGGTGACGAGTCCCTGTCCTAAATCTATCTGGGGGCACCCATCCAACAGATTTCTTATTATCATGTAGAAATATATTTTTTTGAGACAGGATCTCACTATGCCACTAGCCCTGGCTGTCCTAGAACTTATGTAGACTAGGTTGGCCTCAAACTTATAGAAACCCCCTTGACTCTACTTTCTGAGTGTTGGATTATAGGCATGTATTACCACACCCAGTCAGAAGTAACTTTTCTGATATCATAGATTCCAGAGGTGTAGGAGCCATGAGCCAGGAATCAAGATATGCATTTTCCATTTTATCAAAATTGCTTTATGGCTCTATTGTGAAAGAGGGAGCTAGGCCATCAGCATAGACCTGTGCATTTGGGCCTTACATTTCCACAATGTTGGAATTCATCCAATACGAGCCGATTCGTGACCTATATCAGTTTCTCTGTCCTTACTTCACAGAACAACCGTGGCTTTGCTCGGTGTCATGGCATGGTCATCAAAAGTTCTCTAGTAACTTCAAACTTAACTGCTAACATCTTAATGAGCAACTGTCTCAACATTCAAGTCATGTGCCAGCCTTCAGATATTTATGGTAGGCCACAGAAAGTGGGGAAAGATTACAGATCAAGTAGGACTTGAAAATGCAACGCATACCCATCATCCCAGCACAAGCAAGGCCAGAGGCAGGAGAATCAGGAGTTCAAAGCCAGCCAGGGCTACACAGGGATGTTGCAGGAAATATTTAAAAAAACAAACAAAAAAACCAATATAAAACAAAAAACAACAACAACAAAACGAACTGGCAGGTTCTCATGCTAGTGTAGGCAACCCTCTGCCCTGGCAGCCTGGCCAGACTGTTCACTGGCGGGCAATGGCTGACTTGTTATCTCATGGAGACTCTGACTCGGTGTTCCAAAATCTCTCTACTCAGCAGGTCTCTACCACGCCAAACCCATGCTTCAAATCCCCTACAGCCTTTGTGGTCCACCTCAGGCAAACCCATACTTTGCTGCCATACCTTTCTCTCTTGAACCCAGATGAGCCGCCTCGTGAAGGCAAACACAACACAAACTTAGTTCAGAAATGACGGAAACTCAATCACTGGACACAACAACTAAAGTCCTAAGCTTGTAAGCCTTATTAAATCTAAATCCTCCAGTGGCTAATCCTGGCGGACCCTCCATTGAAACTAGGAGACACTCATAGCTACATCTTGTCCTCTGGTTACATCTTGTCCTCATGGTATCCCCATCCAAAAAAGACCTAACTCGCTCCTGCTTCCTCTCTTCCCCTCTCCAACCAGGAAGTCCTGCCTACTCACCCAGTGATTGGCTCCTTTATTCATTAGGGGATTGGATCATAAGAAGTCACCTGAGTATGACTCACTCCTTGTCCACAGCCCCTCCCAGGAGAGTGGAATTAGCATCAACATACAAACAGCACAGAGCCATCCGTGACATATTCCGGGGGAATATTGTTGGGAAAAAAAAAAATCAAGGATTCAGGAAATAACTCATTGGCAGAGTACTTGCCTAGTATGGGCAAGGCCTTGGGTTTTATGTCCATCATTGGGAAAAATGAAACAATGTAAAGAGAGGCAAGGTGATTGGACTTTGGATCAATACAGTGATGCAGATCTGCCAGGGGAAAGTGCCCATACAATGCCAAAAATATCAGTGGCAGCGACATTAAGCTGATGTAGGCTAGGATTATCTGTCAGGGGGATAGTCCCAGTGTCTCACACACAACCTCGGGTCTCCCTCTTTGTATGAATCTTAGGTGAAAAGGTCACATGTTAGCTTGTGTGGTGGTTTGAATATGCTTGTCCCAGTGAGTGGAAATATTAGGAAGTGTGCCCTTGTTGGAGTAGGTGTGGCCTTGTTGGAGGAAGTGTTTTATTGTAGGGGTGAGACCCTTCTTCTAACCACATCTTCTCCTAGAGGCCTTCAGATGAATAGGTAGAGCTCTCAGCTCTTCCTGCGCCATATCTGCCTGGATGCTGCCATGCTCCTGCCTTGATGATAATACACCAAACCTCTGAACCTGTAAGACAACCCCATTAAATGTTGCCCTTATAAGAGTTGCCTTGGTCATAGTGTCTGTTCACAGCAGTAAAACTCTAACTAGGACATCTTGCCTGATGTATTTGGTCCTTCAAGGTTTGGGCATAGCATTTTGCACTGCCCGAGGTATAAGGTCCAGGGAGGGCTGCTTTGCACAGGAAATGTATAATTAAGACTATGCACCCCAAGAAGATTTCCTGGGTCTTGGGGACACATGTAAGGGATCTGAGGTTCTTCTGTCCTTTGGTGACTGTCTGTAAGTAACAAAACTTCTTCCGTGCCTTGGGTGGTGTTCTGTCTCCCGAGACTAAGGTAAAATCATAATAAGGCCACAGAGAGCCCACGTCACAATCTCTTTGTTCATTCAAGAAAAGGTTTCCTTGGCAACATCTGGCAGCATCCTTTTAAGAAGTGTATGGATGTTTTGTTTACATGTATGTCTGAGAATCGCATGTGTGCCTGATGCCTGTGGAGGCCAGCACAGGGCATCAGATCCCATAGAACTGAAGTCATACATATCTGTGAGGCAACCTTTGGGTTCTGGGAATTGAAACAAGGTTTTTCTGGAAGGCTGTCTGTGCTCTTAACTGTTGACACCCCCCCACACACCAGCACACACAACATTCTTAAAGCTGAAAATAGTAAGAAGGCAAGGGTTGCCTCAATCTTTTTCTTTTGTTATTTATTATTTATTTCATTCATCCCACAAATACATGTTAAAAGTATGCCACGTACCAGGTGGCATACAGTAGTGAGCAATACATTCTGTTCTCACAGAATGTGGTTTTCTGTGAAAGGAAATGGAAAACACATGGACAAGATCACTTCAGGAGTGATATAACACTCGAAGAAACTAAATCTCTGATAAAAGTCATCCTCAAAACATCTCCTTTGTTTCCTGACGTCTCAGCCATCCTATTACAATTTCTAGACTCCTAGAATTTGGCCTATAACACTCTTTTCATGCCACAATGTTCATGCCTCTAACCTGCCATAAATGGCAACGACTATACTTCTGTTTTGCCATCAAAGTCTTAAATTACTGGTTGGTTGCTACAGAAGAGACACACACACTGAAATTTAAATGGACAATGATATTCCCAGGCAATGAAGCAGGTCGAGGGTCAGGCACCAGGCTGTATTACTGAACTGATCTGACAAATAGCCTATCGTGTTAATCCCCATGGTTATTGAAAGGGCTGCTGCCATTAAAGAAATTGCTAGTTCAGATTTCTACAGATGTGACGAAACACCATGGTCAAAAACAACATGGGGAGGAGGGGGTTTATTTACCCAGCATGGTCCCAAGTCATAGTCTATTTGGGGAAGTCGGGACAGGAACTCAAACAGGGCAGGAACCTGGAGGCCGGAGCTGATGCCAGAGGTCATGGAGGGGTGCTGCTTACTGGCTTGCTCCTCGTGGTTTGCTCAGCCTGCTTTCTTATAGAACCCAGGACCACCATCTCAGAGGTGTCCTCACCCACAGCAGCTGGGCCCTTCCCTATCAATTACTAATTAAGAAAATTCCCTGCAGGCTTGTCTGCCTACATCCCAGACATATGGAGGCATTTTCTCAAGTAGGGTTCCCTCCTCTTAGATGGCTTTAGCTTCTGTCATGATAATATAAAACTGGCCAGCACAGAAATGAAAATGTATTAATTCCCACTTTTACACCTTAAATAGAAAAATAATGTAGCTTTTGGCATCTTTTGATGACATATAATAAATGTCTACATTTTTGCAGCACGGTGATAAGCTGATTCTATTTATAGAATGTGTAATGAACAAACCAGGGTAATTAACATTCCCACAGTTTAAAATATATGTTAATTCTTTGTGTTGGGAACTTTTGAACTTCCCTCTCTTAGATAGTCACAAAATATTATAAAGTAGTAAATAGTCACAAACTACAAGCGTCCTATCACAGTTCAGAACATCGGAGGTTCCCTTTTCTGTATAATATATCTTATTTTTAAAGTGCATGCCTGTATGTATGTCTGGGTACCACATGCACGCCCGGTGCCTGAAGAGGCCAGAAGAATGCATCACATCCCCTAGAATTGGAATCATAGATGATTGTTAGCTGCCATGTGGGTGCTGGGTACTGAACCTAGTTCCTCAACAGCACGTGCTCTTACCTGCTGAGCCATTTCTCCAGCCTCCAGCTTATTTCTCTTATCTAACCATATTAGGACACCTTAAATTTTATCCACACACCCTTTACACATCCGAATGCCCACCATGTGAAATCTATGGAGCAAAATAGGTGTTTAAGATGAACTGGATCACGAGTGCCTATCGTGTAAGAACAGTGGCCATGCTGTGAGTCAGAGATTAAAAAGAGAAAAAAGTTGAGGGTTGTACTGAGGGCCAGGCATGCCCTTCACAGCAGGCAGATTTAATTCATGCTGGGTGATGCCTGCTTCCTGGCATCCTTCCATATACACAAGGGTAGAGAATTGCTTTTATCCTGCTTGGAATCCCTTATGTCAATATAAGAGTCTGTCTTCTGCCTCAGGATACAATAAATGTCAACAGTCTTCGTGCTCTAGGGATAAGCAACAAGCAAACATTCAGGGCATATGCCTTAGCAAATTAAGATGGAACATCATTACAGAATATGACCAATGTGTCTGGGGCTCAGGATACAGAAGTGGAGAAGATAATGTATTCACTACCCTGGTGAACTTCTGCATGATGACTGTGAATAAAATTAATGTGTTTCAGAACAAACCTATTTGGAGTATTGGACAAACAGTAGACAACATCTTTTGGAATCAATCACATAAAAGGTGGCCTGGTGTTATATTTAAAGGCGCGCAGGATTCCAGGTAACTGTGTGGAGAGCAGCTGAAGTTCTTTCAAACAACAACCTGCAGTGGCCTTGGCAAGGTTGGGGAGCTGGGGGTTCAGGACTCAGTGGTTTTCCCCTAGAACTCAAGGAGGAAGGAAGGAGAAGGAGGAGAAGGAGGAGAAGGAGGAGAAGGAGGAGAAGGAGAGAAAGGAGAGAAAGAAGGAGAAGGAGAAGAAGAAGGAGAAGGGAGCCTCTTTGACCAGCTTCTTCGAAAATGCATTCCCTCTTGGATCCCTTTTCATTTAAGCAGAGCAGCCTCCGGCAGCCGTCACCTCTGTCAGGCCTCCCCTGTGGCCAAGCACACACTCAGAATGCAGCTCAAACACTTACCTACCATCCCCCAAAGAATCATTTAAAAATATACTTATTTATGATTTATATGGTAGTTGAATAAAAACCACCCCCATAGGCTCATAGGGAGTAGCACATTAGGAGGTGTGGCCTTGTTGGAGAAAGTGTGTCACGGAGGGAGGGGGATGGGGGGGGCGAGCTTTGAAGTGTCAGGAGCTCAGGCCAGGTCCAGTGTCATTCACTCTTCTTGCTGCCTGTGGAGATAGATGTACAACTCTTAGCTACCTCTCCAGCATCATGTCTGCCCTGCATGCTACCAAGCTCCCACCGTGATGCTATGGACCAAACCTCTGAACTGTAAGCCAGTTCTAGCTAAATGTTATCCTTTAAGAGTTTCTGTGGTCATGGTATCAGCACTTGGGAGGCAGAGGCAGGCAGATCTCTGAGTTCGAGGCCAGCCTGGTCTACAGAGTGAGTTCCAGGACAGCCAGGGCTATACAGAGAAACCCTGTCTCGAAAAACCAAAAAAAAAAAAAAAAAAAAAAAAAAAAAAAAAAAAAAAAAAAAAAAAAAAAAAAAAAAAAAAAAAAAAAAAAAAAAAAAAAAAAAAAAAAAAAAAAAAAAAAAAAAAAAAAAAAAA
>CACVCL010022673.1:0-34849 GCA_902729485.2 Mus minutoides
AAAGGTGAGGGATGATGAATCCCCATAGAAATTTGAATCTAGAATGATTTCTTTTTGGAAATGCTAGTGGTCAAAGTTTGGTAATGTGGTTTCCCCATTTCACAAAGCAGAGAACCAATCCATTTGAAGGCTGATAGACCCAATTCATCTAGCCTAGGTGACTCATTTAATAAATGAAAAAAAAAAAGGCACATATTATTAAATGATTTTAAAATTAGAAACCCGAAGTTCTTTCTTAGTAGAACTCAGATCAAGATGTGCCACCTGACATACGCCCTCCAGGACTCCTCAAAAAAAAAAAAGGATGCTTTTGCCCCTTTCCTGGATGGGGAGAGGAGAGGTTCTCTTTCAGCTCCTTGAAGTTTTCCTGCATTTCTGTTAGCTCTCTTTCCAAAGATTTGTCTGCAGTGTTTCTCAGGTTTCCTACATCTAGTTTGTAGATAAGTGTAGCCTGTAGAGTGGTAGAGACTATGTAAGATGCTTCCAAATGACTTAGCTGGCCACTCATAAGCTAGTGCTTCTAGTACCCTGGATGGGTGCTCTATCACAGATTTCTTTCTCCTTGATCCTGCTCCCTCTTCTTTTCCTCTCCAGGTGTCAACCTCTTTTACATATTCTACACATCACACATTTTCACCATCTGACTCCAAGGAACCCAATCTGTGAGAAAGATCTAAATTCCAGTAATAAACAAAACAAACCCCCCAAACTTCTGTTCTATTTAAAACTTAAGTAATTCTGCATTGCCACCATGTCATCCCAAGCATCGGAAGGAGCAGCAATCAGGGAGTGCTAAGTATTTTAATTGCATGGGTGTTGTTTGCTGAGGAATAGACAATGAGATGGGACAGGAGCTAGGTTTGAAGGCAACTCCAGGACCAACTGGCAATCAGGCTCTGCTCCTCTGGTACTTGCTGCTCACACTGATTCTTGGGGCTGTTTTTCATAAGTTACAGTTTGTCTTCCTTGCATTGTGTGCAAGCTACTTGCTATTTCCTTTTGCATCTCCCCTTAATTTTCCCTGGCTGTTTTCTTCACATTTTCTCTCTTTCTGCCTCAAATGCAGAAAAAAAATTCTAGAATTTTTTATGCAGAAATCTTTCTTAGCCTCCTAGGAATGTCTGATACAAAATGTGTCCATTAAAGCATATCATATAATTGTAGAGATAAATGCTATAGACATTATATTTTTCTTTGAAAGTATCTTTGATATGTGTTTTTGTGTGTTATATTGTTAAAAGATAGCTTGTGATTATTTGTGGAAATATAGATCAGTTATTTTCACTATTGATGTTACTTTGTAAACAAACAAATCCTAATGTGTATAGTCATTTTTTAATTTTTTTCATAACTACAAAAGGCCCTGAAATTATTATTTCTCTATTAATTCTTTCTAAACATGTGTGAATGTGTTTATTTTCTTGTTTCCCCATCTACCTTTTCTTCTTTTTATTTCTTTTACTTTTGACACTATATTATAGTTGCATTATTTCTTCATTTCATTTCTTCTCTCCAAAACCTTTTACATGCTTCTGCTTGCCGTCTTTCAAATTCATTGTCTCTTATTTCATTAGTTGTTGTTACATGAGAATGTCTCTGTGTATCTATATTCCTAGATAAGGCCTACTGAGTTTATGTAATGTTACTTGCATACACATTTTCAAGGCTAGCCTTTTAGTATTGGATGGCCAATTGTCCTCTTCCCTGGGAAAATTTTCTGTCCCACTCTCAGCACGCCTTAGTTGCCTGTTCTCTGAGTAGGGTTGAGGACTCACAGTTTGTCCCCAGCCACTTTGACATGTCTTTTGCTGTTTATTTCAGCTCATGTTTAGATAGTCATGTTGGTGAGGCTTTATGAGTGTAGTTTCTGGCATTCCTAGGAAGCATGGTCTTATAGAAAACTCTGATCCTCTGGATCTTAGAAACTTCCCTCTCTTTTTATATGTTTCTTGAGCATAGGAATGGAAATTGTTTGCTAAATGTGAATGCTTTCTTTTAGATTAAGTTTCTGGAAACAGAATTACTAAATCACAAGCACAGACTTATCGTTTAGTAACTATTCCCAAATTTCTTTCAAAAATACATAGCAGGGATGTGTAAGTTTGTGTTTCCTATCACTCAAGGCTATGGCTTGCTCTGAAGCTCACACTGGCATGTGCTTACTATGAAGATTAGGCTGGCTTTAAGCTGCATCAATTCTCTTGCCTCAGTTTCCCAAGAGTTGAGAGTACAAGGGTATCCACCAAAGCCAGCCCCCACCACTTTTGTAAGCCAACATTTACTTCTGCCATTTTAACAGGAACCTATGAGGATTTTCAACATTTTTACTCTTCCTATTTTATTGATCAGATGGACAGATTTTCTACTTTAGCATTCTTTCTTATTTTTTTAAAAAGTATTTTATACCAAATGTCATCATTATTTATCTTATAAAATTATTTACATCCTTATTTATCTTATAGAATTATTTATATCCTTACTTATTTTATAGAATTTTCATATACGCCTGTGAATGTGTGAATGAGCATAGGCATGTGGAGCTAGAGGTCAGTGTGGGTCTTTATTGTTTCCTCTTGTTTTTGAGACAAAGTCTCTTTCTGGACTGAGAGCTCACTATTTCAGCTACAGAGGCTGTCTATCAAGCTCAAAGAGCCTCCTGTTCTCATCTCTGCAGTAATGGGATTGCAGGAACCCACCATGTCTGGGTTTTAGGGACTGAACTTAAGTTGTCTTCCAAGGGTAACACTTTACCATTCCATAATAACCTCTGATGGTAAAACAACAAACAAACAAAACAAGCTTCCTATGTTGATTTGCCCTCAGAATGTTTCAACTGAAGTCAAAAATTTACTTACCTCTAAAAACATTAGAATCTTGCATCGTTCCTGTGAGGAATTGTAACAGCATTTTGAATTAATTTCTTTGAAGTATTTTTGAAGAGTTAGCAAAGAATCAGTGTGACTTTGTGATACCACTTTTCTTTATTCTAACGGACATGGTACATGTGTCTATGCATTATTAATGCCATATTTAGTTTCTTTTATAAAGAAAACTCCATGGATGTATTATATATTACATATACAGAAATAGCTATAGTTGCTTCCTCTCAGTTGTGACTTTGGTTGTGAGTTCTGGAGTAAACCAAATGTTCATCACAATATTTAAGGAAAAGGTGTTGACTTTCTTATTTAGTTCTTAAAAAAGACTTGCTATTTTTCTAGAAGACCTGAGTTCAGTTCCAAGCACCTGTATTCAGCAGCTCATTATTGCCTATAAGTCCAGGGTATATGATTATCTTATGTCCTCTTATAACTTCCATGGGCACCCCTACTGTACTCTTATTCACATCATTCACACGCACACACACACACACACACACACACACACACTCACACACACAGACACCACTCATATCACTCATACTCACATAAGTAAAAATAAATATAAATAGCTGTCTCGTGGGAGACTATACCAATGCCTGGCAAACATGGAGGTGGAAGCTCACAGTCAGCTATTAGATGGAACACAGGGTTCCCAAGGAAGAAGCTAGAGAAAGTACCCAAGGAGCTGAAGGTGTCTTCAACCCTATAGGTGGAAGAATAACCATGAACTAACTAGTACCCCCTGAGCTCATGTCTCTAGCTGCATATATAGAAGAGGATGGCTTAGTTGGCCATCATTGGGAAGAGAGGCCCCTTGGTCATGCAGACTTTATATGCCCCAATACAGCGGAACGCCAAGGCCAAGATGTGGGAGCGGGTGGGTAGGGGAGCAGGGCCGGGAGGGGGGAGGGTATAGGGAACTTTCTTGATAACACTTGAAATGTAAATGAAGAAAATATCTAATAAAAGTTGGAAAAAAAAAAAGCTCACATAAAAATATTTAGAGAAAGTATGAATAGGTATAGACTCTTGTCCTTGGACTATATTATAAACAATAAAGTAAGCAAGTTTTATATAATACCTTTTTTTTTATAATGCAGAAATGGTTTAAAATACACAAAAAGTATGTAGGTTATACTTTTGGTAGGGCACTTGAACTTGGTGTCCTACAGTTTCCTGGAACCAATTCACCACTGGTATCTGTCCTGTCTGTCTGTCTGTCCGTCCGTCCGTCTCTATCTATCTATCTATCTATCTATCTATCTATCTATCTATCTAGCATCTATCTATCTATCTATCTATCTATCTATCTATCTATCTATCATATATTTAATTATGTATAAGATCCTACATATTTTTGCTGCTTCAATGAGTGGCATCACAATATCATAATTTAAATGGTGTAGCATTGAATTTATATTTAGCAATCTTTCTAGCATGTAGTGAGTATGATTAATAATTTTTGATTTGGGATGTTTATGTAGACAAATAATGGCCCGAGGGAAATTAAAGTTTTGTTTCTTCCTTCCCAAATAACACTCCTATTTCTCATTTTTCCTTGTCATGATGTATTGATCAACACTCACGTACCATGTTAACTAGAAGCAAGGACTGCTAGTCTTGTATCATTTTCCCTTATATAAACATGAATGGCTCTGGAAATAGCTCAGTAAAATACTTGCTACACAGCATGGAAACCTGAGTTCTACCTAACAACACTTATAAAAATATCTGCCAGCACTGTAGAGGTTTAGATAGGTGTGTACCTGGAACTCTCTGGAAAGCCAGCATGGTCTACTAGGGGAGTTCCAAGCCAGTGATCAATCCTGCCTCAAGAATTAAGAATTGTATGTATATGTATGCACATAATTTAATTTAAATTAAACTCTTTGGGCTGGAAATGCTCCCTAAAGAATCATAGACTAATTTAAACCTCAGAAATAAGCTGTGAAACCTCAATGTGAGTTATTGATCAGGAGAGCCCAAAAGACATAAAAACAATATAGATCATTTTTAGTTGCCTTCAAGAGGTTGAAGATAAGTTGCTATTGCTAAAGACTACATGGACCTTGGACAGAGGACTCAGAGGATCCAAGCTGCTCTACCCTGAAAGCCTTTTCCTGATGACGAGCTTTTGTGGAATTGGAAAGTATTTCCAAGAGAGGAAGGAACTAATAGTACTGGCCATGCTATGAAGTCTGTGAACTAAAGCAATACCTAATATGATAAGACATTTATAAAGGGACATTAGTAGCACTCATAACTTGGTGCTAACCAGCACCTATCTAATTTGACTTAAAGCTCACCTAGCAGGTGGATAGCATACATGGTATCATAAACCTAGCCAATTACCCAACTCTAGTGAGGTCATGGATCTTAGAGGAGAATTGACTGCTACCATTTTTCTAAAACAGTATGATTTCTAATGGTGTTCTACATACTTACTCTTATTCCCACAGATAAAAGTAGCTCACAATCCTCACCAGAAAATGTTCTTTTTTTTGTGATAGATAGAGACCATTACAGAAATCCACAACTGGTCAAATGCGGACAACAAGTGGTGCTGGGGTGCCCAGATCCAACAGATACCTCTAAAGAGAATTCCTGACCTTTTAAGGCATACTGCATGTCGTGGAGTGGGGGAACAAAGAGAATAAGAGATAGAGGTCCAGGAAATCTGTGAGATCATGTTTTCTATAAATTATAGGGATGCCCCATTCATGATACCTCAAAACTATGGCTACCAAACAAGATCTGAACAAAGACAATAACAATAAACACACTACAATGGAAGGGAAGATATTACAGGGCCCAGTCCCAGACAAAATATAGACAACTGAGGGATATTGATGGTGAAAGAAATAGTTTTAGTCTACCCCATGGAGGAGACTTGTAGCAAATTTATTAGTTTACCAGTCTGTCTAGCATCTACATATCTATCTATCTATCTATCTATCTATCTATCTATCTATCTATCTATCTATCTATCTATCTATCTATCTACAATTAGGAAGGAGACTCCAGGTATTTGGAAGGGAATGGTGGATGCCATATCAAAAGATGGGAGGAGGAAAGCAAATGAAAAAAAAAAACTGATATTATATTTTAATTTAAGAATGTTAAAAAGAAAGGAAGATGGAACCTGAGAAATGACACTGGAGGCTGACACTTGACTTAGACTTGTGTCTAAGCACACACTCTCTGAAGGAATCTAAAAACATAATCAGTTTCTTTCAAGATTGCTTTGCTGGTTGGGTACTTGTTTTCCCACCCATTTTGATCAATCACAGATTCAGCATTGTACAAGTAAATACCAAGGCTTGCAGAATACCATGATTCACTACTAAGAGTATTAAAAAAAAAAGTACAACTTGATCTTAGTCATTCTTACTTGTGTGAGGTAGAATCTCAGGGTTGTTTTGATTTATGTTTCCTTGATGGTTAAGGATGTTGAAATTTCTTTAGCCATTACAGTTTTCTCAGTTGAGAATTCTCTGTTTAGTAATGTTCTGCATTTTAATAGGATTATTTGGTTCTCTGGAGTCTAACTTTTTGATTTCTTTGCATATATTGGATATTAGCCCTCTATCTGATGTGAGATCGGTAAAGATCTTTTCCCAATTTGTTGACTGCTATTTTGTCCTATTGACAGTGTCCTTTGCCTTACAGAAACTTTGCTATTTTATGAGTTCCCATTTGTCAATTCTTGATCTTAGAACATAAGTCATTAGTGTTCTGTTCAGGAACTTTCTCCCTGTTTCCATGTGTTTCAGACTTCCCCTCCATTTTCTCTTCTATTCTACTCAGTGCATATGGTTTTATGTGGATGTCCTTGATCCACTTGGACTTGAACTTTGTAGAGGAAGATAAGAATGGGTCAATTTGCATTCTTCTACATATAGGCCACCAGTTGAACCAGCACAATTTGTTGAAAATGCTATCTTATTTTTCCACTGGAAGGTTTTAGCTCCTTTGTCAAAGACCAAGTGACCATAGATAGGTGTGTGGGTTCATTTCTGGGTCCTCAAGTCTATACCATTGATCTACCTGTGTGCCACTGTACCAATACCATGCAATTATTATTTTCTTTTTTCTTTTTTTCTTTTTTTCTTTCTTTTTTGGTTTTTCGAGACAGGGTTTTTTTTCTGTATAGCTCTGTAGATCAGGCTGGCCTCAAACTCAGAAATCTGCTTGCCTCTGCCTCCCGAGTGCTGGGATTAAAGGCGTGCACCACCACACCCAGCCAGTTATTATTATCTCTTTTTTATCACTATTACTCTGTAGTACAGCTTGAGGTCAGGGATGGTGATTCCCCCAGAAGTTCTTTTATTGTTGAAAATAGTTTTCACTGTCCTGTTTTTTTTTTTTTATTATTTATTTATTTTATTATTCGAATGAATTTGAGAATTGCTCTTTCTAACTCTATGAAGAATTGAGTTGAAATTTTGATGGAGATTGCATTGAATCTGTAGGTTGATTTTGGCATTGTCTTAGTCAGGGTTTCTATTCCTGCACAAACACCATGGCCAAGAAGCAAGTTGGGGAGGAAAGGGTTTATTCGGCTTACACTTCCATACTGCTTTTCATCACCAAAGGAAGTCAGGACTGGAACTCAAGCAGGAGCTGATGCAGAAGCCATGGAGGGATGCTCTTTACTGGCTTGCTTCTCCTGGCTTGCTCAGCCTGCTCTCTTATAGAACTCAAGACTGCCAGCCCAGAGATTGTCCCACCCACAAGGGGCCTTTGATCACTAATTGAGGAAATGCCTTACAGCTAGATCTCATGGAGGCATTTCCCCAACTGAAACTCCTTTCTCTGTGATAACTCCAGCTGTGTCAAGTTGACACAAACCTAGCCATTACAGGCATGATTGCCATTTTTACTATGTTAATCCTGCCAATCCACAGGCATGGGAGATCTTTCCAAATTCTGAGGTCTTCTTTAGAGACTTGAAGCTCTTGTTGTACAGATCTTTCACTTGGTTGGTTAGAGTCACACCAAGATATTTTATATTGTTTGTGACTATTGTGATGGGTGTCATTTTCCTATTTTCTTTCTCAGTCTGTTTATTGTTTGAGTATAGGAAGGCTGATTTGTTTGAGTTAGTTTTATATCTGGCCACTCTGCTGAAGTTGTTTATCAGCTCTAGGAGTTCTCTGGTGGAGTTTTTGGGATCACTTAAGTATACTATCTTATCATCTGCAAATAGCAATAGTTTAACTTTTCCCTTTCCAATTTGTATCCCTTTGACCTCCTTTTGTTGTTTAATTGCTCTGACTAGAACTTCAAGTACTATAATGAATATATAGGGAAAGAGAGGGCAGCCTTGTCTAGTCCCTGATTTTAGTGGGATTGCTACAAGTTTCTCTCCATTTAGTTTGATGTTGGCTACTGGTTTGCTGTATATTGCTTTTACTATGTTTAGGTCTGGGCCTTGAATTCCTGATCTTTCCAATACTTTTAACATAAAAGGATGTTGAATTTTGTCAAATGCATTTTCATCATCTAATGAAATGATCATGAGTTTTTTCTTTTAATTTGTTTATGTAGTGGATTACATTAATGGATTTCTGCATATTGAACCATTCTTGCAGGCAACAGCAGATGTGGAGAAAAAGAAACACTCCTCCATTGCTGATGAGACTGTAAGCTGGTACAACCACACTGGAAATCAGTCTGGTAGTTCCTCAGAAAATTGGTCATAGTACTACCTAAGGATGCAACTATACCACTCCTGGGCATTTACCCAGAAGATGCTCCAACATGTAATAAGGACACATGCTCTACTATGTTCTTAGCAGCCATATTTATAATAGCCAGAAGCTGGAAAGAACCCAGATGTCCCTCAACAGAGGAATGGATACAGAAAATGTGGTACATTTACATAATGGAATACTAATCAGCTATTAAAACCCACGACTTCAAGAAATTTGCAGGCAAATGGATGGAATTTGAAAATATCCTGAAAGGTAATTCAGTCACAAAAGAACACATATGGTACATACTCATTGATAAGTGGATATCCGAATATACAAGATTCAATTCACAGTCCCTATGAAGCCTAAGAAGAAGGAAGACCATAATGTGGATGCTTCAGTGCTTTTTAGAATGATGAACAAAATACTCACAGGAGAAAATATGGAGACTAAGTGTGGAGCAGAGACTGAAGGAAAGTATATCCAGAGACTGTTCCACATGGGGATCTATCCCATATACAGCCACTAAACCTAGATGCTATTGTGGATGCCAGGAAGTACTTGCTTGTAGAAGCCTGATATGGCTGTCTCCTGAGATGCTTTGCCAGAGTCGGACAAATACAGTGGCAGATGCTTGCAGCCAACCATTGAACTGAGCGCAGGGATCCCAGATGGAGGGGATGGAGAAGGGACTGGAGGAGCTGAGGGGGTTTGCAGCCCTATGGAGGGAGCAACAGTGTCAACAGGTCAGACCCTCTGGAGCTCCCTGGGACTGACTGGACCACCCACCAAAGAATACACATGGAGAGACCCATGGTCTGGCCACATATGTGGCAGAGAATGGCCCTGTTGACATCAATGGGAAGAGAAGCCCTTGGGCCTGTGCGTGTTTGATGCCCCAATGTAGAGGAATGCCAGGACATGAAGAAGGGTGCGGGTATGGGGAGGGGCAGGTGGAAGGAGGATGGGATATGGGGTTTCTGAAGGGGATACCTGGAAAGGGGAAAACATTGGAAACATAAATAAAGACAATATCCAATTTAAAAAGTGCAACTTTTTTTTCAGGCAAGGATTCCAAATATTAGGACTTCTCTCTCAGCATAGGTCTGAGGAAGAACATAGGCACATAGCATATTAATAAATGTCATCTGTACAAATCTTGATGGAGTGGGAGGAGATATAACTCAAAGGCAGAATGAATGTTTATTGAGCGAGGCCCTGGTTTTGTTGAACAGCAACTGAAACAGCAAAACGCTAATGGAAGATAGCACCTGAATGAAATGAGTTCCATGAAGACCTAAAAGGAGAACGCAGTTTCTCCAAAGAAAACCCTCAGAGTGAATTAAGAATGACAATATTAGAAAGATGCAGAAATCCCCGTGTTGGGCAGTGTGTTATGAAGGCCCTTGGCCTTTTGCTTGACATACACCGCTCTTGAGACTATGCCTCTTCTGTCAGAGATATACAATGTCTGACCTCTGCCTTCTCATTTTTCTGGCATCAAATTCAACATGACTGGCAATATAAAATGACATTTTAGAATCCTATTGTTTTATATATTTTAGGATTGTAGTGGTACCATCATAGAATGTACTTTTTTAAAAGAAAAAAAAAATCCATGGCATTTCTTGACTTTCATGTGCATTATTTTCTTCAAACTAGAAGACAGTAAATATTTAACTTTTATTCTGCATCCCCTCCTCATGTTATAAAGTATAGTAAGAATGGAATAAAACATTCAGGCTCTACTTTGTACCTTATTTAAATTCATGTCTAATGAGATGGAAGGATCCAGTTTAATGTAAGCATTAGATTTGAAATGAAAATCTTTATGATAAAAATCTTTTTCTTGTTTGTGCTGTTGACTTTATTATATATTTATCAGTTCTAGAGAATTATATTGAAGACCTTAGACCCACTGGAAATGTTTCTCATGTGTTCAAAGACTAAACTTCCTAATAATGAAGAGGAAAATAATAAGAAAATATATTGATATAATAGATCTGGTTCACAGAAGCATAATCTGTATCTCACAAAGTATCTCTCCATGGAAGTATTTGTTCCTGACAGATTCATGCATTAGGGAGCCATTGCTTTCTGTTTTGTATCCCTTGGTGACCATGGAAACTTCTAATGGACAATTTCAATATATGGCTCATTCAGATGACTGTTTAAACTAGGTGGGTCTCAAAGCAAAACCAAAATTATGACCCTGACGATAGGGACTTGCATAGATGAGGAAGGACATTAATAGTAGAGGAAGATAAGAGAAGTTAGGGAGAAGATAATTTGAATATATTATATGTATATGAAAATGTCAAAGATATTCAATAAAAATAGAAAAAGTACAATGTCCCCTGTTTTATATGCTCACTATTATAAATCTAGACCACACACGGTAAAAGCAAAGTGCTGATGGTAAGGGTATTATTGTCACAATCAGCTCAGCAGCAGCTGGTGGTATATCCTCCTAGGAATGCTGGCCTGTTATCTTTTTTCCACTTACAGTGCATATTGTAACATAAAAATTATACATTTAAGTCCATCGTTTATACCTTATTAATTCAAATAATTAGTATATATACATATACATGTACAAGTACAGGCACAGATAAAGGCACAGGCATCGACACGGGCACGGGCACGGGCACGGGCACGGGCACGGGCACAGGCACAGGCACAGGCACAGGCACAGGCACAGGCATATACATAGTTTTCAGAGGCTTTTCTATGTTAGTTTACTGCATTTGTAATGCATCCTGAGAACTGTGCTTACAATACAAGCCAGAATTGTAGATGTTCTCTCTGAGATTCACTTGTGTGAATCAGCAGGCCTGGGGATGATTTTCTTCTTCCAGAGGTTTCCATAACCTTATTGGTTCAGGACTATTATTCTTAGGAAGAATCAGATACCAATGTAAAAAGCTTATTAATTCCTTTACTGCTTTAAACTGCTATTAGTAAGGACTGGCTGGCTTGCTCCCTCTTCAAAATCTGAATTCTCAGGATTTGATCTATGTTTTGAGCACAACAAGAATTTTTATTTTGTTTTATTATAAAAATTAACTAAGACCAAAGCAGTAATTTGGGGAATTTGTACAACACCCCATTGATGAATTGAAACTATTGAAGTTTTTTGTTTGTGTGTGTGTTTGTTTTTGTTTTTAGTCTAAGGAGGCACTTCTCTAAGTTGGGATACTTTGAGTCTGCTTATAAATCACATTATCAAAATCTATTAGATTATATATTCTGGCCCCAAATTCATAATTGTCTTTATCAGGTAAATTGCTAAGTTGTATTTAACAAACAAGTAACCAAGAGAATTATCTTCTGAGCAACTTTAACACTAAAATATTTTTTTATTTACTCAAATTCATAATTAACTTTTCTCTTAGTTTTTATTTCTGACACCTATCATTGCCCTGATAAGTTAAATTATGCTGTACATTCAAAATCTTTAGGCATCAGAAATACTATCTTGCTACAAAAATAGATTTTTTTTTTCCAGGAAAGGGTTTTTATTTGCACCTGTGGCTGTCTTGAAACTCACTCAATAGACCAATTTGGCCTGGAACTCAGAGATCCATCTACCTCTGTATCTTGTGTGCTGGTATTAATAGTGTGTACCACTACCTTCCAGCTCAAAAGCAGAATTTTTTTTTTTTTTTTTTTTTTTTTTTGGTTTTTCGAGACAGGGTTTCTCTGTATAGCCCTGGCTGTCCTGGAACTCACTCTGTAGACCAGGCTGGCCTCAAACTCAGAAATCTGCCTGCCTTTGCTTCCCGAGTGCTGGGATTAAAGGCGTGTGCCACCACGCCCGGCAAAAGCAGAATTTTTATTGCTATAAATCCTAAATTATAGAAAACTAAGTCTTGTTCCTTTAGACCTCAATTACTCTACCCCACAAAGTTTTTGATTTTCAATCATGCGCAGAAATGTCACAGAGAGGTGTTTTTGTTTGTTTGTTTTTGTTTTTTCTACAGGCATGCAGAAGAGCTGGAATGAGTAATTCATCCACTGGCTTATATTTGAGTTACATTTCATTGTAAAGGTAATCTCTTGAACCAACTAAATCAGAACACCTTCACTGTTTCACATCAGCAAAATAACGGACTCATACCATTACACTGTGCATCTGTTATTACCAGAACTTTCTACCTTCATATAGATATCTTAAGGTGCTTGAGCTTTCCTCATTCTCTCTCTTATCTAAGTATGTATGTATGTATGTATGTATGTATGTATGTATGTATGTACCATCTATCTATCATCTATCAATCTAGTCCATTGTCTGTCTTCTTTTTATCTATAATATCTATCTATAGCTCCTACAATCAAGGATTTCTTCACATTATAGTTCTTAGTAATTACAGTGGACACTTTTTAGCTCTTGTTTGTGGGTAGATAAAATTAAAGATCTCTGATCAGAATACTATTGGCTGAGTTCATTTCTTGATGCATAAAACTTTTTCTGTGTAAAATGCAGACTTTTCCTCATGCTTGATTATTTTATATACTGGGACAAAAAAAAACCAATAAAATTTGTGCATGTGATTTGCATTTGTGATGTCCCAGGTCTGATTTCATCTTTGAATTGTAAAAATAGAGTTTTATACTTGTAAACCATGGATTTTGTCTACGAAGACTTTTGCATTTCCATGACTGTAAGTGATAATCACCTTAAACAAAAAGCAAAGGCACCAGTCATTTTAAAATTGTTGTGGTTGGAATTTGTGAAACTTACAGAAAGATGTCAAATATAGTAGCAAAGAAGAAAGGTAACTGTGCTTCCCGTCACATTTCAAGTTGTAAAAGTTGCCCGGGTACCATGGATTGACTGGTAGTCAGTGTTTAGAAGGCTTTCTCTGTGCATTCTCTTCTGATTTATCCTTCTTTTTACTATGTCTCTGCGTGCTTCTTATTCATTGAAAAGTTAGAGATGAGGAGCGAAGCATGAAAATGATAGATATGCTTATGTATAAGTTCTCAAAAAATTAAATAAAAACATTTTAAAGTAATCAGGATGAAGATGGTGCTGACAACTATTTTATAGCCCAGAAGCTTATTCTAAAGTGACTGAGTGTTTAAGCCTTAAAATTGAATTTGTATGCTTCATAATGCTTCATTGCTTATAAGAAGCCTTGGAGTACATGAGATTAGTGATACACCTTCATAATGATGTAGAGAAGATATGAAACAGCCTCATTCCAGGTGGAAATAAATGTCCTCTCAGATAGATAAGGGGATCTGCTAAACTAGCTCAAAAATTGTTTTTCAGCTAGGAGAAGCATAGAAAGAAAGCATCATGGGTGAGATAGTATTTGACTGAATCTTTTAAAAATATTTTATTAGCCAGGCGTGGTGGCACATGCCTTTAATCCCAGCACTCGGGAGGCAGAGGCAGGCGGATTTCTGAGTTCGAGGCCAGCCTGGTCTACAAAGTGAGTTACAGGACAGCCAGGGCTATACAGAGAAACCCTGTCTCGAAAAAAGAAATTATTGGCATGTGTGTATGTATGCTTGTGTGTGTGTGTGTGCATATATGTATATTGTGTTATTATATATTATATACATGTCACAGTACATATGTGGAGGTTAGAGCACTATTTGAAGAGTCAGCTGTGTCCTCCTCCCACAGATCGGATTCAAGTCTTCAGGCTTGGCAACATGGTGCCTTACCAGCTGAATTATCTCCACAGCCTTTGATGGAAACTTTAAGGCCCAGTTGCTTCTGTTCAGTTGAAATTGAGAAAGTGACCCTAAGACATTACAATTACAATCTCATAGAACAGTGTGAGAAAGTTATGGAAGTGGGAAGGATGGGAGAGGTTAGAAAAGAAGTATCCTCTTAGTGTAGCCAGAGAAGAACTGCAAATAATCTGTGTTTATCTGGAGTGTTATATATTACATTGCAGTGAAAAGACAATTAAATGGAAAGTCATATATGAGTTAGAAATAAAGTCAATTTTGATAGCTTCTGTTTTCCCGAGACATCAAAATGCATACAGAAAGATCTTGAACACCATTTTAGTTAAAATGTTCTAAAAGTCTAAAGTATTACAATAATTAATGAGGAAGTAATGAAATAAGAATTATACAGAACTATTATAATTGAAAAATTAGGAAGGTAGAAGAACTATGATAAGGTCCCAATTAAACCCACAGGAGAGGCTGAAAGAATTATGAGGAATGATTGTGTCTTAGTGGTTTTTACAAGATAGCAAATTGTGTAATGTTAATAGGAGCAGAGGGCCAGCTGGGATGTATGATGAGTAATACAATTATTTTGCTTTAGATTGAGACTATGTAGTCATCATGTTCTTTATATTTTAGTAGTGTTTTAGACTAATTCACCTTAGGCTCCCAATATTTATTTTCTTACACAGGTTCTAACTCAGATAAATTTTCTTTTATTGTTAGGCTTACACATTACACTGCCTGTTAGGAGAGATGCATTGTTGTGTTGCTTTTAGTGATATTTATAGGCCAGGCAACATGAGTAACATTGGCTAATTAGCAAACCTAAATCAAATATAGAAGAACTAAGAGAAATTCTGTCTTTAACACTAGAAACTAGAAACTGAATTTCATAATAATTTAGCAGTAAATACAATATGAAAATAATATCCAGTTGAGACTCAATAATATTAAAATAATAACCCTAAGAAAGGGTTTATTTGAGAAGGAGAGAAGGACAGAACTAAGTGATTTATTGATAGAAACCCATGATATGATTGTTTAAATTCCTTTCACTTTCATAACAGAAACCCTATTTTAAAATCATTACAATTTGTAAAACACAAGAAAATCAAGAAGGAAGACCAGCACATGGATACTTCATTCCTCCTTTGAATAGGAAACAAAATACTCATGAAAGGAGTTACAGAGACAAAGTTTAGAGCTAAGACGAAAGGATGGACCATACAGAGACTACCCCAACAGGGGGGATCCATCCCATAATCAGTCATTAAACTCAGACACTACTGCATAGGACAGCTAGTGCCTACTTAAGGGAACCTGATATAGCTGTCTCGTACAGAAGTGGATGCTCATAATCATCTATATGATGGAACACAGGGCCCACAATGGAGAAGCTAGAGACAGAACCCTAGGAGCTGAAGGGGTCTGCAACCCTAGAAGAGGAACAACAATATGAACTAACCAGAACCCCCAGAACATGTGTCTCTAGCTCTACATGTAGCAGAAGATGGCCTAGTCGGCCATCATTGGGTGGAGAGGCCCCTTGGTATTGTAATCCCCTAGGAGCTGAAGGGGTCTGCAACCCTAGCAGAGGAACAACAATATGAACAAACCAGAACCCTCAGAACATGTGTCTCTAGCTCTACATGTAGCAGAAAATGGCCTAGTCGGCCATCATTGGGTGGAGAGGCCCCTTGGTATTGTAATCTTTATATACCCCAATACAGGGGAACGCCAGGACCAAGAAGTGGGAGTGGGTGGGCAGGGGAACAGGGCGGGGGGAGGGGGGAACTTTCGGGATAACATTTGAAATGTAAATTAAGAAAATATCTAATAAAAACTAATTGGAAAAAAATAATCAAGGAGAGAAGAAAGCCATCCTCACATGCGACTTTTTGCTTTCTATGACCGTTTTCTTGTGAAGTAAGTGGAAATAGATTCTACAAGGTCATTTCTTCAGTAACCTTTGTCAAGACCATTGCTAGTAAATACATATTGAGTGCGGGTTTAGTCTTTAAGCAAGGCCCATCTGGCACTAACTTCTTTTGGATAGAAGAGAAGTGTTGACAACATTTTCTTTGTTGAATTTTAATTTTAGAGGGGGTTTGCTCAGCTTGAGTTCAGGAGTAAAGCCAGAAAGCCGTGATTTCCAAGGTATTTGCACAGTTCCTATTTTCTCTGTATTATGTGGTCCCTCATAGCATCAGAGGTAGCGACACAGTAATGACTCATTTGTCATTACCTAGAGTTGGATACAGACCATAAAGGAGATGAAGTGACCGGATAAAACTTAGTTGAATAGGCACATTGAACTAAATTATTTTCTGTAAAATAGTTATGAACTTGTTCCAGTTTTGGAAAAGACGAGCCAAAGATGAAAGTGTAAGTGAGGGACCAACAGGTTATGACACTGTGTAGAACACCCAGGGATGCCGGTGTTTTACCCAGTAAATGTGCAGTGATTTTACTGGGTCTATGTTGAGAGTTGGTGTTCATTTCCATGCAAGTTTCTTAAATGAGGCACCCAGGAAAGGATCAACATTTGTTTTTCATAAATCATGAAGTCAAGTCCTTTCATAATCCTAAAGCCATTTTTTTTTTCTAGTTGCATGCAAGCTTTCCTAATACTTCTCAAGTTGGGGCTGGAGAAATGGCTCAGCGGTTAAGATCACCGACTGGTCTTCCAAAGGTCCTGAGTTCAATTCCCAGCAACCACATGGTGGCTCACAACCATCTGTAATGGAATCTGGTGCCCTCTTCTGGTGTGTCTGAAGGGAGTGACAGTGTATTCATACATTAAAATAAATAAAATCATTTGGGAGGGGGTGATAGGGAGGGGCCAGCAAGTGAGATGGAAGGTGAATATGTAAAAAAAAGAAATTTTAAAGTGTCTAAAGTCATTATACCATCAACCTCCATGCTAAATATTGTGTCATATAAAGTACTTAATTAACTATATGCTGACATTTTTCTTGACCCACAGACAGAGAAGAACTTGTATTCCCTAATCTTCCTGCCTCCAAGTGTAACTGCCATGCAGTCCCATCTCTGTTATAACTTATGTTCTAGAAAGTAAGTTATGTATAAGTAAAATTAAGACATTTCCAGATCATCCAGTCTTTAACAGTAATTGGCAGCTCTTCAGTAATGAAGAGTTATTAATTAATATTTCCTAAGTGGATTATTGGTAGGAATGTTTAGTTGGACCATAGCATGTTGAGGATTACTTAAGGAGAAATAGCACTATAGTTTCCAGTAAAATGCATTAGGTCATCTATAAAATCTATAAGATCTATAAGATCTATGGTATTATTATTTAACAGATGTAGTAATATATTCATTTTATTTTACAATAAGTAATTACTGTATTGGGATGCTCATGCACATGTGACAGTGATGTATATGGAGGTCAGAGATGTTGCAGAAGTAGCTTTTCTCCTTCCATCATGGGTTTTTCTGGGGATTGAACTGAGGTAATCTGGCTTGGCAGTAAGTGTTATTACCCAATAAGCCATCTGACTGACCCCTTGTAATATATACTGAATATTGTCAAAAGCTCAAAAATAGCTGAATATAGCAAAAATGTAATTCAACATTTTATTAACCATTAGCTCATTTGTACAGAGTCCACTGGAGCAGAAAATTTAAAATATGCTTTAAAAAAAAATCAGGGTACGAAATTTCTCATCTTAGTCCTGACATTTAAGGCACCAGGTAGCAGTCTTTCTCCAGGAAAAAAAATGTGGACAGACTGAAAACTGATAAAATTTTCAACTCATTAGAGAACTGTGTTTTCAGGTCACACCATCTAGGAACAAGTGAAGCCAAAGCTGCCCCTGACGTCTAATCATCAAGGGCACAGGCTGGTGAAAACAGATAAAGGAAAATGGTGATGGGTTGCTGAGGTGAAGCCAGCAAAGACTTACTCCCCATAGAAAAACTTTGCCAGAGCATAATCATACCTTGTTCATGGACACTGCTTCCCCTCCAATCCCCTTCAGCTCCATTGTCTTGTCATACAGTGGTAAAAGAAAGTTCTACCATGAAGAGTAATCTATGAGACCCACACTGAAGGTCCCAACCTACAAAAAGGTTGTTGGTCCCACTATAGATTACAGAATAAAGAACGTGTTTTCTGTAGGCTCTGCTACTATGGCAGGGTTTAGGGAAACAGCAGATAACAGTGACAAACTTGCCTAATGTGACTGCTCACAGTATAGGGCACAAAGTAAAAGAAACAGAGACATGGTTTTTAAAGGCCTTGGGAAAATATCTATAGGCAGAAGAATAGTACTAGAGTTCTCATCAGAAACTATGGAACCAAGAGAAAGGTAGATAAACTGGTTTCAAGTTTTAGAAGGAAACATATTCCAAAGTACAGCATTTGTATTTTACTTTAAAATGTAAATTTTAAAACAAAAAGCTAATTGACAGAAATGATAACTGCAAGTAAAATTAATTTTATATAACTAGAAAATGGTAGACCCAAAAAGACAAATGAAAATAAGGGAAGAACCTGGGAGTAGGGGGGTGACGGTTTTAGACTATTTTTATTCTGTGGTTTAGATAGATTGCATTATTTGTCTTAAATTTTTAGGGCAAAGAAGGTAAAATAATATTTAAGTCACCAGATTATTAGGACACCAAGACAGACTAATTTTAAAAGTGTTTATGATAAATTACATGCAGTCTATGGTATAAAGTATAAAATAAGTTTTAGCTACTATTACTATACTGCAATACACAAAAAGGAAAATGACAATAAGTAAGAATTAGAGCCAACTCTTCCTTGCCTGACATCCTGTGCTTTGCAGTACTTTGCATATTATGTCAAATGTCTTAAACTGTGGATGACTTTCTTGAAATTCTAGGCATAAGTAAGACAATTATCAGAGGTGAAGATAAAAGATCATACATGGGTCATTTGTAGGAAATAAATTACTTTCCCAATGCTTAATGTGTGAAAACAGCCTTGTAGTCTGGTCAAAAATGCAATATGCATATTTTTATTCCATCATTAATTTTTTCATTGTATTAGCTAATTTGAAGAATTGTTTGAAGCAGATTGAAGTGAAATTATATACTCAATTTTTTCATATTTCCTTAGAAATAAATGGAACACAATACAATTCCAAATCTGTACTTCAATTTGAACTTCCTGCTGCAAAATCGGTCAGATAGAACTTAAGATGAGAAAGAAGAAAATAGAAATGCCATGAGCTCAATCTTGGCCCAAGCCTGTGGATGCAGCAGCCTCAGGCACTGATGTGTGTCAGCAGTATTCAGCAAGAACTTCAGTTCCTAACTACCCCAGGAGTCTGAATCCCTTACACATCTGACCCATGTGTCAAGAAGTAAAGGTTACAAGTCATATTCCTCCTGGCCTAGAAAGTCCTCACAGAGCAAAAAATGGCCCGAGGGAGAAGTATATTTTCCTAGCATGTAAAGCAATCTCTGCCCTTGTAAATATTTGAGGTCTTTTTGGATGGCTGATGGAAATTTACTGAAAGAAATATGAACATTTAAAAAAAATAGCTTCTATAGCTTTAAACTAGATTTCTATTCATTTGGGAGAAGGGGGCACCTTCTTCTTTGGTTCATTTGATATCAAATTGAATCCATATCCTCGTGCTGTGTGACTGAGGATCGTGCCATCTATTAAATTAACTGGAAAAATTGGCAACTCTCTAGGTTAGTGCATCAGAGTCAAGAAAATTTCTTGTCCCTACAAAGTGACTTGACTGCAGCCCTTTCAAAAAATCCTTCCCACCAAAATGCAAAGGAAACATTAAATTGTAGTATAGTGAACAAGCATTCTGTTTCACAAGAACACATTCATTAAAAATAATGTTAGGACAAAGTTGGCAGAATGTCTTAGCTGGTAAAGATACGTGCTACTGTGTTTGATCCTTGGGATGCATATTGTGGATGGGAAGAAACGATTCCTGCAGATTGTCCTCTCATATACACATATACTGTGGCATGCACAGACACACAATAAGAAAGCAATACAAATTTAAAATAATGTTAAATGTCCACATTCATGCTCACTATTAGACCAAAGGAAAGACATAGGAGTTGGTATAAACTTGACTTTGACTAAATATCTCTTCTTTAAAAATGTGGTTTGTTTTGATTTGCATTTCCCTGATGACTAAGGATGGTGAAATTTTCTTTAGCTGCTTCTCAGCCATTCAGTATTCCTCAGTTGAGAATTTTTGTTTAGCTCTGTACCCCACGTTTTAATAGGGCTATTTAATTCTCTGAAGTCTAACTTCTTGAGTTCTTTGTATATATTGGATATTAGCCCTCTATTGGATGTAGGATTAGTAAAGATCTTTTCCCAATCTGTTGGCTGCCATTTTTTCCTATTGACAGTGTCCTTTGCCTTACAGAAGCTTTGCAATTTTATGAGGTCCAATTTGTCAATTCTTGATCTTAGAGCATAAGCCTTTGGTGTTCTGCTCAGAAACTTTTCCACTGTGCCTATGTGTTTTAGAATTTTCCCCACTTTCTCTTCTATTAGTTTCAGTGTATCTGGTTTTATGTGGAGGTCCTCGATCCACTTACACTTTAGCTTTGTACAAGGAAATAAGAATGGACAGAATTTCATTTTTCTACATACTGACTATCAGTTGAACCAGCACTATTTGTTGAAAATGCTGTCTTTTGTCAGCTATGTGGTTTTAGCTCCCTTGTCAAAGATCAAGTGACCACAAGTGTGGGGGTTCATTTCTGGGTTTTCAATTCTATTCTATTGATCTACCTGCCTGTCACTGTACCAATCCAATCAGAATGTCACTCAGGTGACAGCAGATGCTCATGAGGATTTGGAGGAAGAGGAATACTCCATTGCCAGTGGGATTGCAAGCTGGTACAGCCACTCTGGAAACCAGTTTGACAGTACCTCAAAAAATTAGATATAGTATTACCAATCCATCAAAATCACCATACCCAGAAAATTGGACCCAGCAATACCACTCCTGGGCATACATACTCAGAAGATACTCTCATATGTAGTAAGGACACATGTTCCACTATGTTCATAGCAGCCTTATTTATAATAGCCAGAAGCTGGAAAGAACCCAGATGACCTTCAACAGAGCAATGGATACAGAAAATGTGGTGCACAATGAAGTACTACTCAGCTACTAAAAACAGAGAATTTATGAAATTCTTAGGCAAATGGATGGATTTGGAGGATATCATCCTGCATGAGTTAACCCAATCGCAAAAGAACACACATGGTATACTCTTGCTGATGAGTGGATATTAGCCCAGAAGCTTAGAATACCCAAGATACAATTCACAGAAAACATGAAGCTTGAGGAGAAGGAAGACCAAAGTGTGGATACTTAGGTCCTTCTTAGAAGGAGGAACAAAATACCCATGGGAGGAGATACAGATACAAACTGTGGAGCAGAGACAGAAGGAATGGCTGTCCATAGACTCCCCAACTTTGCATCCATCCCATACATAGACACTAAATCCTGACACTATTGCTGATGCCAAAATGTGCTTGCAGACAGGAGCCTGGCATGGCTGTCCTTTGAGGGGGTTCTATCAGCACCACCTTACTGACAAAGATGCAGATACTGCCAACCATTGGACTGATCCCGGGAACACCTATTGGAAGAGTTAGGGGAAGGACTGAAGGAGCTGAAGGGGATAGCAATCCCATAGGAAGAACAATATTATCAACAATCTGGACCCTTCATAGCTTCCAGGGCCTAAACCACTAACCAAAGAGCATACATGGGCTGGTTTGTGACCCCTGATACACACGTAGCAGAGGACTGCCATGTCTGTCTTCAGTGGGAGGGGATGCGCTTAGTCAGGTGGAGACTTGATGCCCCAGAGAAGGAGGATGCTAAAGGGGTGAGGTGTGAGTGGTTGGGTGCATGGTTGGATGAACATCCTCTTAGAGGCAAATGGGAGGGGGGAGGGTTGGGGGGTCTCAGGGAGGGGGAACTGGGAAGAAGGCAACATTTGAAATGTAAACAAAATAATTAGTTAAATGAGGAGAAATAATCAATGCATACAATTTGGTGAGTTGGTACTTATGTACCCATGTGTGTTATCATCATCACCATGACCAAGATAAGAAAGTTCCATTATCTCAAAAAAGGAGAGCACAAGAGAGGACATTATATACATGTAAAGAAGTGTCATAGTGAAGTCTCTTACTCTGAACAATTAATGTGCAATAATAAAATGAAAGTTTTCCTTTAGAATGTGGTTTGGAAATTATTAGCTCAGTACATACAACTAACATACTCTTGACTGAGGTATAACGAGATGGGCTGTGCATTTTGCTCTTGGAGCTTACAGCATGGAAGAGAAGTCAGTTATGTAATCTAAGTAAATAAAATATATCAGTGGAACATATGCAAATTAAACTTTTTTTTTTTAAATGGAATGGTTTGCCAGTTGAGAAGAAACCAAGAATACTGTGTCTTATTATTTCACTTTATAATTGGGGACTATATATTTAGGGATTAGTATGCTCAGTCTTTTTCTCGTAAGAAATATTTGACAGTGAGCAAAACAGATTAAGATTTCTGTCCTCACAGACTTTAAAATCCAGTGGGGAAGACAGAATATAAATAAAACATGAGGTGATATACAAGAAAAAGTTGTAGTTACTGCTATTGGAAGAGAAGTGTAATGAAAGCAAGGGTGGTTAGAAACACAGAGGGCTTGGGAGCAGTGAATAGTTAAATTGTAATTTAAGTAAAGAGATCATAAAAGGTCCCAGAGAGAAAGATAAATATGACAGATTTGAAGATGGTGAGAAACAGACCAATGCAGATACCTGGAGTGATGTTACTGGGGTTCAGACAAAAGTCAACTCAAATATCTGCCAGTATGAGCACATGTAGTGTGGTTGAGAAAAGCTAAGAAGCTATGAGACAAACTGGTAAGTTAGTAATGATGAGTGTAGAGCTTTAAAACCATAGTTAGTGTTTGAGGTCATTGCATCAACTTTTTTTTCCCTCAGTGTAAAGCCATGACTCATAGAGAAGTTTTAAGTAAAGAAAATGCCTTACCTGACTTCTGCTCTAACAGGATCCCCTGGGCTACTTAGGAGAATACACTCTAGAGACAGGAATAAAAGAAGGGTGTCAAGCTAGGAGTTTCTGACAGCGATACAAGCAAGAGATAATGATGGCTCAGGCAGTGAAGAGTAGGAGGCAGATGGTAAAGCTATTTTAAAACCACATTCAAGAGACTTCTGATTCACCCAATGAAAATAAATTGACATGTTAAGGTGACTCAAAGAGCTTCTAGCCAGGGTCACCCAGAAAGGTATTATACACAAGGGGAGGTGACCAAATACTTAAACTCTTTGACATTCCAAGTCAAATAGGCTAAGGAGAGGACGAAAATAAGAACATGACACTGAGAATGAGAAAACAATGAATGAAGAAAGATCGAGAAGTGTCTAATATGGTATTTTAGAAGTCAGTATACTGTGTACATGAAGAGAGTGGAAGTTATGATGTCATGTAATGCCCGTCAAGATGAGGGCCGCTGGAGGATATGGATTTGAGCAATTTGGAGGCTGTGATAGATGGGGTGAAGATTCTAAAGAGTGGGATTTTGAGGAAAGGAGAAAATGATTAGAAGAACAAGTTTGAGATTTCTTTCAGTTTCCCTTTCTGAAACAATTGCTGACAAACATTATAGAGACTTGAGAGGTAGCGAGAAACTTAAGTCAGAAGCAACGCTATCATGTTTTTGAGATTGTGGTTACTACCTACCAGGGAATATGTGTTGATGAAGAACAGCTGGAGATCTGGCCATCCATGAGTAAGAAGAGTAGAGCTTGAAAAGAAATAGCAACATAGTTTTTGATAATAACATGAAGTGGCCAGTGATATGGTTTAGTGGCTTAAAGGTACTTGCCACTAAATCTGATGACCAGAGTTCAGTGTCTAGTACACAGTGGTGGAAGAAGGGAACCAGCTCTTGAAAGTTGTTTTCTGACTACCACATGTGCACTGTAAAATATGCAAACCCATCTATCTATCTATCTATCTATCTATCTATCTATCTATCTATCTATCTATCTATCTATCTATCTATCTACCTACCTACCTACCTACCTATCTTATCAGTCAGTCCATCTACCAGCCAACTATTCAATAAATAAATGTAAGAAAAATTCTTTAAATACCATGTAGGCTCATTGGTTGGGATAGGAGTGGAGATGGATTAGGCCATCCAACAGAGAGGATATGGTGAGGATATAGCAGTGGTAGTATGGGGCAAGTGTTCTAGTTGTTTCTTTTTAAAAATTGAAAGCAAGGTCATCAGGTTAGAGTTGCTGACAGTTTTGAGAGATACTCATATGTAATAGGGAACAAAAACAGGGGAGATTGGCAGTAGAAGGTGCTGCCCTGGAATTCAGGAGAAACTTGTCTATATGAAAGAGTATGCTTCGAAGCTTTATCCAAGTGTGCTTTGTGGCATTAGCCTGTGAGGTAGCATGAACTGACCAGAAGAGATTGTCTTTCTCCTTTCTTATCAAGCTTAAGTAGTAAAAACATAATCAGCCCTTTAAATTCACTTTAAACACTTTACCTTGCCCCTCCAGGTCATAATGAATTCTTGGCAAAGTTAAGGTGAATCAACTCTTAACCCTACTTGCTTCTTAAGGTCATACAACAATTCAGAGGCAGTTAATGGGTTATCATAGATTCCTAGCATATTAGTTTCCATGAATCCCTGCAGTTATTTTAAAGGTGAATAATAGTATTAATGAAAAAGAGTGAATACAGAAATAGAAATGCATATTGGTCATTTTGTACTTCAAGGACTTTCAGTATGAGTCATCTTGTTTTTTTTTTTTTTGTTTGTTTGTTTTGTTTTTTCTGGTTTGCATGCTCCATTGGATAGTATAAAAGAGTCTGTTATCAAAGAGAAACTGTCTACCCATTAGTCAAGGAATTAAGTGGAAGTGAAAGAGTTATTTCCATTTTCATGATTCAGGTTATGTTTCTGTTCAGCATACCAAGAATATAACACAAGTAGATTAAATTGATTGCTCATCTTTTTCTTTACCAGCAATAATATCAAGTAGCCAGCACTGTAGGAATTGAGTCACACTATTTTGATTATTTTTTTGTCCTTGGTGTCTAATATGGTACCTACATATAGAATGTTTTGGAGGTGGTCCTATTCCATGCCATACATAGATCTAATAATTACACTGAATTTATAAATACCGATTGAATGCTAGTAGTTTTCATCCCATCCTTTTTGCAAGAAGGTTGAGAGAGAAGATGGAAGATTAACTGCTTTAGTGTCCTACAGCGGAAAGTATGTGAAGGCTTAGAAAGACCCAACTGTTGCAGTGAATTTATCTTATAACACCTGCTTACCTATCAAGGTAGTATGTGACTCTAGTTGCTCATTATGCACTGGAGTTGCATGGCTCATCAAGCTACGACATCTGGTGCATGTGACAACTCTCCATTAACAACTGGAAGTGCTATATGTGAGATACAATTCAATCAGTAGATGAAAGTATATATAAGTTATATGAAAAGTAGGTCAAATGCCATGGTCCTTATTCTCCCATTTTGTCTTTCCAGCTTTTACTTTCAATGTCAGAAGAAAATTTCTCTCACCAATTGAATGATGATACAAAATCTAGTCCTGGTTTATTCGTGGTTCTACGTGGTGTAGACAGTACACAAAATGGTACCATAGGTCTATAATCCCTTTCTGTGGTATTCTTAAATTGCAGTGGTGAAGAAATCTCAAAAGGCTGAAATTCAAGCATTTCACATGGTTGATTCATTCTTTAGAAAAATTAAATAGCTAGATGTAAATACCTATGCTTATTCATTAACTGTGTCCAGTGGGTTTGTGGCATGGTCAAAGACATTCATGAAGCATGTCTGGAAAATTGGTGATAAAGAAAATTAAGCAAAGAAATGAAGCTATTTGAATATGTGTTCTTATGTGAATACCTAGTGATGAGTGACCTCAATAGATTGTGACATCATGAGTCAAAAGGATCACATAAGCTGTTCTTTGGACACCAAGTTATTTTTCCAGCCCCCTCTTTCCTAGTCTAATAGAAACACTCACAATGTGACTTTGGTGTCATGAATGGAAGTTTCATATGGCCACTGGTTTCTGTGTTTGAGGACAAAATTTATTTATTTATGGCATTGGCATCTTTTAAAAATACCTCTAATTTAGAAAGTTTAATAGTTCTCCTACACATGACAGAGTGACCACATGCATGTGTTTTTCTTAAACTCTGTAACACTGTACTTGAATAATTAAAGTCCTCTTCGAGTCGCTAGGAAAACTGAAGTTGGAAAATAATGAAACATTAGTAACGAATTATGAAAAATGTAATTTGTGTGATTCTTTAGATTATGTACCTCCAAGTTCCAAAAAAAGAAACCTAGTTATTCTTTCATGCGGGTGGCTTGGCATCATTGTAAATTGAAGCAGATTTTGTAGAGTATAAGGAAAAGATGGCTGGTCGAATGAATGCAAGTAGTCATCTTTGGAGTTTATGTCTCATTATGTAAGGAACAGGAATTATTGAGAACCTATGAGCTAAGAACGGATTCGATTCGAGCAGAAATTTAGGGCATATTCTCTGCAGGACAGGATGAGTGGGAAATTGCTTTCAAGTATAGCGACTAAGTCCTGTGCTGCTATATTTGCTTATTTGTGACACAAAGATTGCTGTTATGATGTTGAATACACAAAATGGAATTGAAGGTTCTCTTTAACAAGGTTGCTAAAGGAAAACTCACAGACCTTTGAAATGGATGACACGGCACATTCCATGTGGGGGATGTTGTCTGTGTGTGATGTATCTGGGGTGGGAAAGAAGTGCACTTTAGTGTAATGGCTACAGATTTTGTTTTAAAGTCTAGAGAATAAAAATAAAATTGAAAGCAAAGGAGACATTGTGATTTTCATTTGTGTGACTGAAAGAAAATATTTCCAATAAGAGAACAGAGGGAGGAATGCTACGCCTCATTTCTACATCATACTTAAGCTCACAGAGCGAGGCACTGTTGTAAGCATATTTTTGTTATTTATTTTGGGTATAAATCTGATGGCAGTTGTCATTCTTCTTATTTTATAACTGAAATTTGGAAATTTTAGGCACACACAAATAACTAATTTATGTGCTGTTGAAAAAAAAAAGGACAGTCTTGAAACTTATAAGGCCATGCCAAGGAAGAGAAATGGGAAAGAAATTTGTATCTAATTTGCAGATATTGAGGTCTGAGCTCAGGGATAGGGTGCTTGCATAAAAAGCTCAAGATCTTGGGTTCAAAAAGAAATCATAAACAGAAGATTAAAACAAAGAAACAAACAAACAAACAAACAAAAACCAAACCAAAGCAAGCAAACAAACAACCCCCTCTAACAATAACAAAACAAGGAATGAATTTATACTGCACATTCGAGCTATTTGCATAATATCTGAAATTAATAAGCTGACTTGCCAACCTGAGGTCCTGAGTATGAAAATCAAGCCATTAGTTCAAATCTCATTTTAAACAGTGATGTCCAGGGCAAGATAGAAGCTGTGATAGGGCAATGTCCTCACTACAATTGATGATCTTAATTTACAATTATCGATCTTCTGTAAGAAAACCTTGGAGCAGATGCAAAATTAAAATTAATCACTTTGAACATTAAAATCAATGGGCAAATAACCATGAGAAGACTTGTAGTAGTAAGTCATAGAAATCACCTTACTTAGTGCTTACTTCACTACATATTCACAAGTTTAAAAAGATACCTCTTAGGTATGGGCCATCATTTATACCTTTCAAACAGAGTTCTTTTCTAAAGTATCCCGTAAACATGTTGGTGAGTAGTTCTCAGGTAAAAATCTGGAATTAATGACTTCCTTATGGCTTGGAGTTGTAAATAGATTAGAAGCTTCCCTATGTGCGTTCTGGAAATCTTGCTTAGAAAGTGTGGCTTGTATCTCTTAACCAGTGCTGTGATTGAGAACGGAAGAAAGCTGGCCCTAGAAAAATTATGCAGATTGACTCAAAACTATGTTCATGCTGGTGGAACATGGGAAAAGTGAGAGTATTGCTTCCAAAGCTGATTTTTCCAAAAATAGTTTTTAAATGGCATTTAAAAAATTATTTCTTTTTGTAATTCACTTCTTAAAATATATATAAATATCTATGTAAATTATATTGCATTAATGGCAATACAATACCTAATGGTGTACAGAACTTTATTTTTTTCCAATGGATAAATCTTTCTATTACTATGCTTTTTATATGTAATTGGCATTTTCTGGTTATAAATTTCAGAATATCATTAAAGGATAGTAAATCATGTCATCACTATATCTGTATATGTAGCTATTGTGTCATTATATATTTTGTTGATATTATTCTATGTGTCTATACTTTCTATTCATTTATCTTTTAAACTTAACATTAGAATTACTCTCACAAATGAAGGTTTGGATTAATATAGACCTATTTTTGCCTCTGGAGGCACACACACACACACACACACACACACACACACACAATATGTGTGTGTTATGTATGTATGTATATACATATATTTTCCTACATGTAACCTATTCAGTCCATATACTGTTACTTATATGTATGCTTCTTAGGCTAAATATTTGTAACTGGATAACCAATTAGTGTGATTTTCTATAGGGAATAGCACTTCTGCTCTCAGATTTCCATAGTTGCTGATATTTCTGTAGGGTTGATGGTTCCTGGGCTTTCCCCCATCCCCAGCTCACTTTGGCACGTCTACTGTCATCTTTTCACCTCACATTTGGAAAGTCATGATTGTTAGACTTTATGAGTGTAGCTTCTGATGTTACTAGTAGTCATAATCTTCCAACAAGTTCCTCTAGCTATTATAATATTTCTGCACTCTCTTCAATAAAGTTCTCTAAGCCTTACATGCAGGAATGTTTGTTATAGAGGGGAGAATAGCAAGATGCATGTGACTTTATCAGGAAAATGGAAAAGGGCTCTTTAGGGAAGGGAGGGGATAAATATTGACGATTGTGAAATGAGGGGAAAAGAGAAATAATAGGAATAGAAATAATCTGAAAGGAGAAATAAGAGAAAGAGGCTTTTTAGGCATGATGGAGTTAAATACAGAAGAATGAGTTGGATAAAATAACCATAAGGATATCTGAAAACGTGAGAAGAAATCATACTATTAACTATTACCCTTTAAAATCGTTTAATATACAGAATTCAATGTGAAAATATACACATAGAGCTGAATGACTTTTTCTTATCTTGGTTAATAGTACTCCCTCTAGGAGTAAAAACCACCTAACAAAAACTCAAATACCAGACATTAGAAGCCCTCTTTTTAGTTTCTGGCCAGGGTTGTCCAAGAGACTTCCCAATAGAGGCCCCCGAAACTTTTAAGATGGAACTGACCTTGGTGCCTCCTTCCCTGAGGAGTAGCTTTCATGGTACCATGGTGGCAACCAACAGTCCTACCCAGTTACAAGGACTGTGAACCATATCAATGAACAGGATGGCATGATGACCCTCAGAGCACTATAGTGGCAACCAACAGATCTCTACCTGGTCTTGTAACTGTTCAACAAGAGGGAAACCATGAGTAGTCCTGAAAACCTAGCTAAATACTCAATGCTAGTGAAATCATACATCTTGGAGGAGAATGCTCAACTACTGATCTACTTAATCCAACATAATCCTTAACAACAATCTATAAACATTTGTCCTTATAGCCACAAATAAATGTAGTCTTTATTGCTCATCCAGGAAACAGACAGAGGCCACCACAGAAAACACCAATGTACTTGTGGAACCAAGTACCAGAAGTATATTTTGAGACAGGAACAAGTTGTTACTCTAAGCCATCATTATTTTTGAAATGAACAAATAAAGCAAGTTTATTTTTCTGACATAAGATTTTTGTCATATGTGTCTGCAATAGTCCCATTTATACCTGAGCATATAGGACATGTTACTAAACTAATTATTATACTTCAGAAATTGTCTTTAATTTTTTATTTTTATTTTTGGTAACTTCAAATATTTCACATGTTACTATAGACACAGTATGTGTTGCTGGATGTTGAGTCTTTGAGTATTGGCGGTTCCCTTCTTCAGTGACCCATAACACTTCATTTCTTATACAGCCCTCACTTTAAAAAGATGGTAAGCTTGAATCAAAGAGCATGTACAATTATCCAGATATAAATACAAGTCTTATGAGTCGACTTTCATAAAAATTATTTGTATTTATGCAAATAGGTATTTTGAAAAAAATGTATAACTTGTCAGGAGCCATAATGGGACAAGCTAATAACTAGTAAGTGATCATCCCGTTAGGGCCTGTTTCGGATTATTATATAATCTGTGATAGGTTTACCCTTATTAATCAAAGCTGTAAGGAATTCATTTTAGGAAATATTCCTGCTATTAGTATGCTTTTTCTGCTATGATTAAATATGTATAACAATCACTAAGTAATAGCAAACCCCTTTTTGAGAAAATCTCTGGAGATCCACAAAGATGTACTATCTTATAATGATGTTATATAGAAAAATAGATGACTTCTTAATTCTTAATGATGATCCTATAAGAGTTCCTAAAATCATATCTGTGATTATTAAGCTCTTTTATAGTGGGACTGCCATTACGTCATTTTCTTCGTTTTCGAATTTATTTATTTATTTGTTTATTTACACTCCATATTTTAACTCTGCCAATCTCCCAAGTGTCACCAGTTAATTGCTCTTAGATAGGAACTAGACTCTCCTACTTAGATCACATTCCAAGCAGGTGTGAAAACAATTAACCAAAGGTCATAAAAAAGGAACTAATGATTTATTATAGGTGCTAGGACAGAAGATAAAATATTGACTGGGTTTATCCATCCAAACTTTACTAAAAACTTAGTTATAATTTTAAACCTTCAGTGAGCCTGTGGAACTGAGACAGGTGCTGGATGTTTAGCTAGATAATTACTCCTAATGGATATGCATGTAAACGTTCTCTGTCATAAACTTCTATTTCAATTTATGATTTTATTTTGTTTGTTAAATTTAGATGAACTTTTTAACATCTGATCATGTATTCTGAAAGATGTTTAAGTGCTGAGGACAAAGAGAAGCATCAGAACTGAGGTGAGAAGAATTGAGCTGAGAACTGAGCTGTGAGAGAGAACTGAGCTGAGGAGAAGTTTTTAGAAAGAACACATTTTAGACAGAATTGAAGTCAAGAAGAACTTAGAAGTACAGGCATAGCTTTCAGAGAAAAGGCATTGAGTGTAAGAGCATTGTTGTGAATTCAGAACAGGAGGAGAGAACAAGATTAGGAGAATGCAGAGTGGAATAACTTAGAAACCATCGGTAACATAAAACAAAACAAAACAAAACAAAACAAAACAAAACAAGGAGAATGCAGAGTGGAATAACTTAGAAACCATAGGTAACATAAAACAAAACAAAACAAAGCAAAACAAAACAAAGCAAAGCAAAGCAAAGCAAAGCAAAGCAAAGCAAAACAAAACAAAACAAAACAAAACAAAACAAGGAGAATGCAGAGTGGAATAACTTAGAAACCATCGGTAACATAAAACAAAACAAAGCAAAGCAAAGCAAAGCAAAGCAAAACAAAACAAAACAAAACAAAACAAAACAAAACAAGGAGAATGCAGAGTGGAATAACTTAGAAACCATCGGTAACATAAAACAAAACAAAACAAAGCAAAGCAAAGCAAAGCAAAGCAAAACAAAACAAAAGCTAAGAGAGCAATGTGCAGAAAGCAGAGGGAAAGAGGATCAAAGAAGTTGTAGAGAGATGAGGAACAGGCAGGCTTCTCCTTACCATGGAACAGAACAGGTCCTTTCTTAATTACAAGGCAGGCTTAGTCTTAATAATAGGAACAAAGCTTTTTGCTTACACACATGGGCTTAATTCATTGAATGGTTGAAGCTTTTTTTCCTTCTCTATGAAATAAAAATTGGAGCTCATTTTTCATCTAGAATGAGTGAGTTCTTTTGTACCATTGCTTGGTCTTTTGCTCCATATGCGTATGTAAGTATGGATGTGTGTGTAAGTATGAAAGTGTGAGAATACATGCAAGCTGAACCCAACTGGTTTGAATGAAAATGTATAAATGAGCATGTATAAATCTGTATATGAACTTATGTGAAATTATGCATATTTGATTAAAAGAGTTTTTCCTTCTGTGAGTGCTAATCTCTTATTCTGGTTCAATAAATTTTTTCTGCTCCAAAATTCCCCCTAGCCTGATAAACATCCCCCTTACACGGCACTGATACCCACCTATTAGCACCTAGACTAAAATGATGAAAGGCCACTAAGTAATTACCACACTTTCTCCATTCTCTGATTCTAGGTAATGCATGGCCTCAGCTGGTGAAGCTAAGAAACCCAATCTCCTCCTTTGGCCCCAGTATAAATCTCTGTAGCTGCACATACTCTCCAGAAGAGGATATGACCATCCTATACCTGTAACATACCCCAGATACTCTTATTTCTCTGTCTGTCCCTGCTCATGAAGTTAGAGATTGTGAAAATCTCAGGTCTGATTCATATTCATATACTTTATAAACCCTCTCTCCTTTGAATGATTATGTGTTTCAAGATTTCAAGAAAGACACATCAAAGAAAATATGAATAACCCCTTGGATGAATTCCAAGAAAATACAAGCATCGGAATGAGTTAAGGATTTGAATCCTGGATATGGAAATGAAATTCAAGACAGAGTTTAGGAATAATGAAGAAAAACTGAAAAAATTCTGGAAATGTTACTGGAAATGAAAATTCAATAAATCAAGTAAATCATCAGTGGGAAACTCTGAGAATACAATGAAGGACAGAATATCAGAGCTTGAAGCCAAGGCAGATAACATCTTAGCTAGGGGAATATGCCAATAGGGGACAAAGGGATACAAATGTCAAGGGAAGAAATCAAAGAATCTGTATCTGGATGGTATAATATTGTATACTACTCGTTCTAAGGACCCTCTTTCACTCTTCATAATTCCCTATTCTTCCAAGGTATTTCACCTCTTATCATGACATCTTTTTTTTATAGTGTACAAACAAATGTAATTAGTTATCTAATCATCTACACTAATTGCTTTCTACTAGTCCACTTGGTTAAGTAGTTTGTATACAAGCACATTTCAACATACATGTGCAATAAACCTAGCTAAATAAGTTTGTATTCACTGCCACTCCATTAAACAACACTCTCTTAGTCAGGGTTTCTATTCCTGCACAAACATTATGACCAAGAAACAATTTGAGGAGAAAAGGGTTTATTCAGCTTATACTTCCACATTGCTGTTCATCACCAAATCTTAATGGATACAGGAAGTCAGGAGTAGAACTCAAGCAGGACAGGAAGCAGGAGCTGATGCAGAGGTCATGGAGGGCTATTATTTACTGGCTTGCTTTCCCTGGCTTGCTCAGTTTGCTTTCTTATAGAACACAGGACTACCAGCACAGGGATGCCACCACCCACAATGGTCCCCCCTTGATCACTAATTGAGACAGTGCCTTATAGCTGTATCTCATGGAGACATTTTCTCAAGAGAAGCTCCTTTCTCTGTGATAACTCCAGCTTGTATCAAGTTGACACACAAAACTGCGAGTACAAACATCCTTTACAATAGCCATAAACAATATAAAGTAACTTCATGTAACCCTAACCAAGCAAGTGAAAGACCTATATAGCAAGATATTTAGGTATCTGAAGGAAGAAATTGAGGAAGATAACAGAAGATGGAAAGATCTTCCATGCTAAAGGATTGGTAGGATTAACATAATAAAAACAGAGGACAAATATCCAAAATATATAAAGGGTCCAAGAAATTAGATATCAACAAACCAAATAATGCAATTAAAATGTGTTACAGAGCTAAACAGAATTTTTGTTTGTTTGTTTGTTTTTCAAGACAGGGTTTCTCTGTATAGCCCTGGCTGTCCTGGAACTCACTTTGTAGACCAGGCTGGCCTTGAACTCAAAAATCCACCTGCCTCTGAACTCAAAAATCCGCCTGCCTCTGCCTCCCGAGTGCTGGGATTAAAGGCGTGTGCCACCACTGCCTGGTTTAAACAGAATTCTTAATAGATGAACTTCTAATGGCAGAGAAGCACTTAAGTATTTAACATTCTTAGTCATCAGGCAAATGCAAATCAAAATGATTCTGAGCTTCCATCTTACACTGGTCAAAATGGCTAAGATCAAAAAATCTCAAGGTTACAGGCATGCTGGTGAGGATGTGGATCAAGGGGAAACATTCTCCATTGCTTGTGGGAGTGAAAACTTGTACAACCACTCTGGAAATGAATCGGGTGGTTTTTCAGAAAAATGGGAATAGTTTTACCTCAAGGTTCAGCTATAGTACTCCTGGGAATATATCCAAAGATTCTATGAATTATCACAAGGCTGCATGCTCAACTATGTTCAGAGCGGCTTTATTTGTAATAGCCAGAAACTGGAAATGTTCCTCAAAGAAAAGTTTGCCATTCTAGGTGTTTTGTTTTGTTTTGTTTTGT
>CACVCL010022678.1:0-34762 GCA_902729485.2 Mus minutoides
ACAACTGCCAAGCCAGGGGCTGGGGCGATGGCTCAGTGGTTAAGAGCAGCTCTTGCAGACTTAGTCCCCACTGCAACTCACAGCACAGAGACTTGCAACCATCCTTAACTATAGTTTCAGGGGATCCAATGCCCTCTTCTTGCCCTATGCACATGGTTTACATACATAGGTGCAAAAAATCACTAATAAAATAAAAAAAATTAAAAATTTAAAGCATTAAGCAAAACTCTTCCTTCTTAAAATCAAATATCACAAAAGTAAAGGAGCTTTATGATGAATCCTGGCATGTCCTAGGTCCCAACATTAAAAATGTATCTCTATACATTTTTATCTATGCTGTCTTCACGTACTAACCCTCAACGTCTTATATCCTGTGTTTATATTTTCAGTTCAACTTGGGTTCCATGAAGTTCAGGCTGGACACAAATTCTCTGTGTCACTGAAGATGACCTTGAATGGCTAGCACTATAGCACATTATTAATTCTGCCTCGTCAAAGAGTACCAAGCTGCATTTCACTAGCTCATTAAAAAGTCGAAATTCAGCATTTGAGGTATGGTTTCTAGTGAGCGTTTAACACGTGTGTCCCATGTTAAGCTAATAGAACTCTGAATGTCTATTCCTTCTTTTCTCTCCAAGAGGAAGACATCAAAGGAGAAAGTGAACTCTCAAAGGCAGCCCTTGGTGTCCACAGGTAATTGGTTATCGATGATCCTACAATCCATAGTCGGTCTCCACCTTTGGAATGAGTGTTGATAGTAAAGGCATGCACAGCCACACCTAAATCATGTGGTGCTGGTGGTTCAACCCAGACTTTCATACACAATAAATAGACAAATACTACCAACTGAGCTATAACCCCAGCCACATAGTTTCAATTTTATTTAAAAAGGAAAAGGATAATGGAGAAGTGACTATTGTGAAGGGTGTTGTTTCCCTAATTTCTTTCTTAGCCTGTTTATCGTTTGTGTTGAGAAAGGCCATTGATTTGTTTGAGTTAATTTTATATCTAGCTACTGAATGTTATATTCAGTCCCTGCACTGAAGCTGTTTATCAGGTTTAGGAGTTCTCTGTTGAAATTTTTAGGGATATATATATATATATATATATATATATATATATATATATATATATATATATATCATATCATCTGCAAATAGTGATATTTTGACTTCTTCCTTTCCAATTTGTATCCCCTTGATCTCCTTTTGTTGTCCAATTGCTTTGGCTAGGACTTCAAGTACTATATTGAATAGGTAGGGAGAAAGTGGGCAGCCTTGTCTAGTCCCTGATTTTAGTGGGATTACTTCGAGTTTCTCTCCATTTACTTTGATGTTGGCTACTGGTTTGCTGTATATTGCTTTTATTATGTTTAGATATGGGCCTTGAATTCCTGATCTTTCCAAGACTTTTATCATGAATGGGTGTTAGATTTTGTCAAATGCTTTCTCAACATCTAATGAGATGATCATGTGGTTTTTGTCTTTGAGTTTGCTTATATAGTGAATTATGTTGATGGATTTCCATATATTAAACCATCTCTGCGTCCCTTGGATGAAGCCTACTTGGGAATGATGGATGATTGTTTTGATGTGTTCTTGGATTCGGTTTGTGAGGATTTTATTGAGTATTTTTGCATCAATATTCATAAGAGAAATTGGTCTGAATTTCTCTTTCTTTGTTGGATCTTTGTGTAGTTTAGGTATCAGAGTAATTGTGGCTTCATAGAATGAATTGGGTAGAGTACCTTCTCTTTCTATTTTGTGGAGTAGTTTGAGGAGAGTTGGAATTAGGTCTGATAGAACTCTGCACTAAACCCATCTAGTCCTGGGCTTTTTTTGGTTGGACGACTATTGATGACTGCTTCTACTTCTGTAAGGGAAATGGGACTGTTTAGGTCATTAATCTGATCCTGATTTAACTTTGGTACCTGGTATCTGTCTAGGAAGTTGTCCATTCATCCAGGTTTTCCAGTTTTGTTGAGTATAGCCTTTTGTAGTAGGATCCGATGATGTTTTGGATTTCCTCAGGTTCTGTTGTTATGTCTCCTTTCATTTCTGATTTTGTTAATTAGGATACTGTCCCTGTGCCCTCTAGTTAGTCTGGCTAAGGGTTTATCTATCTTGTTGATTTTCTCAAAGAATCAGTTCCTGGTTTGGTTGATTCTTTGAATATTTTTTTTTTGTTTCCACTTGGTTGATTTCAGCCCTGAGTTTTATTATTTCCTGCCATCTACTCCTCTTGGGTGAATTTGCTTCCTTTAGTTCAATAGCTTCTAGGTATGCTGTCAGGCTGCTCGTGTATGCTCTCTCTAGTTTCTTTTTGGAGGCACTCAGGGCTATAAGTTTTCCTCTTAGGACTGCCTTCATTGTGTCTCATAAGTTTGGGTATGTTGTGGCTTCATTTTCATTAAACTCTAAAAAGTCTTTAATTTCTTTCTTTATTTCTTCCATGACCAAGGAATCATTGAGAGTTGTTCAGTTTCCACGTGAATGCTGGCTTTCTATTATTTGTGTTGTTATTGAAGATCAGTCTTAGTCCATGGTGATCTGATAGGATGCATGGGATAATTTCAATATTTTTGTATCTGTTTTGAGGCCTATTTTGTGACCGATTATATCGTCAGTTTTGGAGGAGGTAATGTGGTGCTGAGAAGGTATATCCTTTTGTTTTAGGAAAAAATGTTCTGTAGATATCTATTAAATTTGTTTGTTTCATAACTTCTCTTAGTGTTCATGTGTCTCTTTTTAGTTTCTATTTCCAGGATCTGTCCATTGGTGAGAGTGGAGTGTTGAAGTCTCCTACTATTATTGTGTGAGGTGCAATGTGTGCTTTGAGCTTTACTAAAGTTTCTTTAATGAATGTGGCTGCTCTTGCATTTGGAGCATAGATATTCAGAATTGAGAGTTCATTTTGGTAGATTTTACCTTTGATGAGTATGAAGTTCCTCTCCTTGTCTTTTTTGATAACTTGGGTTGAAAGTTAATTTTATTCGAGATTAGAATAGCTACTCCAGCTTGTTTCTTTGGACCATTTGCTTGGAAAATTGTTTTCCAGCCTTTCCCTCTGAGGTAGTGTCTGTCTTTTTTCTTGAGGTGGGTTTCCTCTAATCAACAAGATGTTGGGTCCTGTTTGTGTAGCCAGTCTATTAGTCTATGTCTTTTTATTGGGGAATTGAGTCCATTGATAAGAGAAATTAAAGAAAGTAATTGTTTCTTCCTGATATTTTTGTTGTTAAAGTTGGGATTCTGTTCTTGTGGCTTTCTTCTTTTAGGTTTGTTGAAGGATTACTTTCTTGCTTTTTCTAGGGTGTCCTTGTGTTGGTGTTTTCCTGTTATTATCCTTTGAAGGGCTGGATTCATGGAAAGATATTGTGTGAATTTGAATTTGTCGTGGAATACTTTGTTTTCTCCGTCTATGGTAATTGAGAGTTTTGCTGGGTATAGTAGCCTGGGCTGGCATTTGTGTTTTCTTAGTGTCTGTATAACCTTTGTCCAGGATCTTCTGGCTCTCATAGTCTCTGGTGAGAAGTCTGGAGTAATTCTAAAAGGTCTGCCTTTATATGTTACTTGACGGTTTTCCCTTACTGTTTTTAATATTCTGTCTTTATTTAGTGCATTTGTTGTTCTGATTATTATGTGTCAGAAGGAATTTCTTTTCTGGTCCAGTCTATTTGGAGTTCTGTATGCTTCTTGTATGTTCATGGGCATCTCTTTCTTTAGGTTTGGGAAGTTTTCTTCTATAATTTTGTTGAAGATATTTGCTGGCCTTTTAAGTTGAAATCTTCATTCTCAGCCACCCCTATTATCTGTAGTTTTGGTCTTATCATTGTGTCCTGGAATTCCTGGATGTTTTGAGTTAGGATCTTTTTACATTTTACATTTTCTTTGATTGTTGTACCCATGTTCTCTATGGAATCTTCTAGACCTGAGATTCTCTCTTCCATCTCTTGTATTCTGTTGCTGATGCTCACATCTATGGTTTCTGATTTCTTTCCTAGGGTTTCTATCCCCAGAGTTGTCTCACTTTGGGTTTTCTTTATTGTTTCTACTTCCCTTTTTAGGTCTTGGATGGTTTTGTTCAATTCCATCACCTGTTTGGCTGTGTTTTCCCGTAATTCTTTAAGGGATTTTTGTGTTTCCTCTTTAAGGACTTCTACCTGTTTAGCAGTGTTCTCCTGTATTTCTTTAAGTGAGTTATTAATGCCCTTCTTAAGGTCCTCTACTAGCATCATGAGATATGATTTTGAATCTGAGTTTTGCTTTTCAGGTGTGTTGAGGTATCCAGGACTGGCTGAGGTGGGAGTGCTGGGTTCTGATGATGGAGAGCGGTCTTGGTTTCTGTTGGTAAGATTCTTAGGTTTGTCTTTCACCATTTGGTAATCTCTGGAGTTAGTTGTTATACTTTTCTCTGGCTGGAGCCTTTTCCTCTTGTGATTCTGTTAGCCTCTGTCAGCTGTCCTGGGAGTCCAGCTCTCTTCTGAGTCTCAGTGGTCAGAGTACTCTCTTCAGGCAAGCTTTCCTCTTGCAGGGAAGGTACACAGAGGTCTGGCATTCAGACCTGCCTCCTGGCTGAAGATGAAGGCCCGAAACAGGGCCTGTCACAGAAGATGGGTTGCCTCTGGAGTCTGTGTGCTCACCTGCATAGACTAGTCTTCAAGGGACCCAAGACACAAGATGGTTTCCTCACCTGCTCTGGAGGTCAGAGCTCTCACAGGTGATCACCTGTCCTCTGTTGGGGAAGGTGCCTGGATGTCTGGAGTCTGAAACGGGGGTCTGTCCCAGAAGCTGTGTCGCTTCTGCAGTCTGCTAGCTCACCCTCTGTAGTCCTTGAGCTGATCTGCGCAGACTAGTCTCAGAGGGACCCAGGAGACAAGAGGCCAGAAATAATTTCTAAGAGTCCCCTAAAGATTCACATAAATTAGCATCTACTAACTGATAATTCTCTGTAAAACTTAGAGTTTATTCCTTACAAATGGCGAAGCCCACTGATTGTGTAGTTAGTATTTTATTTGCTTTCTTCTCAGGGAGACGCTTATGGCTTAATTTGGGGTACAGGAACTATCTGGCAACCCTCTGTTACCATTATTGATTGACCCAGTGGTGAAGCTAGATGTGAATGTAAATTTAGCTGCAAATTGGAAACTCTTTTTGATAAAATGTTCTCTTCTCCTAGAACCCTTTTTGGGAAACGGGCTAGGGTTAGGGTTAAAAAGTTTCTCTGTGGAAAAATCATCAACATTTTGAAGTTTATGGAGGAGAGAATGTTAGGTTTCTGAAGTAGAGGTTAGGGTGCCTAGAATTTTAAAGGAAGCAGAGCCAAGTACCCAGACGCACTACCTACAGACTTGTGCATCTTTTATGGTGCTCATTATGACCCCCAAGACCATTTCAGGTTTTGTTACAGACACTGCCTGTAACACCTGGCACTTTCCTGAACTCAGCTGACTATTTAAAAGGGTTTTCCCATGTGAGACAAGGACTACATGAACTAGAATTTTTAAAAACAATTATTCTAAGATTCCGGGGTTTCCTCTTAGTTACTACTCCCAGACTACAAACTGATTCCTTGCAGATGTTTCAGACTCTTAACCTATGGTATTCAGAACACTGTAGACCAGAACAACATGGTAGCTCTTAGCTGAGATATGTTAGTTACCCAGACATCCAATTTTCCCTCTTTCTCCTTGATCAATTTTTCCCATATTTGTTACACATGGACTAAGGTGCAAGATCCCAGGACTGGAACAAGAAAGCTCATGGCTCTGACATATCTTAGAACAGTAGCAAAGATATCTATCTATTGCTTCTGTTTGCAGAGGCAACCATCCATTCACAGGGATGATGATGATGAATCTACAGAGAAGACTGATTCCTGGTGAATTTCCCAGAACTAAGGATGTAGTCTACGTGATTCCACTGTATTCTGCAATGAGGCATGGGGAGAACAGACCATTCCCAGCTTTCAAGGCAGACTTCATGATGGGAAGAAAGAGCTTGGGAAGTAGCGACTGACGAGTCAGCACAATTCTCAGTGACCTGTGAGCAGTACTGGGGCTCCCGGTGACTGGGCGACTCATGTGACTTACTAGGAGAGGGCGCTAGCCTGACTTGATTTAATCACTTATTTAACAGGTACTGGCTTAACTCTCCCTGTCATTGCTCAGATCTGTTCATTTCTGTCCATAATCACAACGATCTTATTATTCAAACCCCCAGCACCATAGTGAGCACTGACCAGCTTTTTACAGCACCCTGACTTGTAGTCTCCGTCTTGCATCCTACATGGGAGCCAGGATGATCTGTCAAGAGAACCTTTTGAAACCTCTTCATGACTTCCTGTTATACTTGTGAATGCATGCAAAACAATGGGTTTCATTATTACATTTATGGACTTTTTTGTATACACACACACACACACACACACACACACACACTTACACACTTATAGGCAGCATGTATGAGACAACTCAGGATATTTGTTTATCTCCCAAACTTTTCTCTATTTATTTACAGACATGCTCAAGATGTGGCATACATGTGAATTTCAAAGGACAACTTGTGGAAGTCAGTTCTCTCTTTCTACATGTGGGGTCAAGGGATACAACACAGGTCATCAGCCTAGTGGTATGCCTCTACCCACTGAGCCATCTCACTGCCTGCCTGCTTTTCTGTTATACCTCTTGACTTCAGCCTTTGCACCCCTTACCTCTCCTGTATAACTTCTTTGTACTTTTAACACACACACACACACACACACACACACACACACACACACACACGAAAATGGAAAGAAACGAAAACAGAAAAAGAAATGAAAACCAAAACCCAAATTAGGGCTAGCTCATGTGAACCTTCTTAGTCTGTCCTGTCAATCACTGCTCGATGTGGCTGACACCTTCCGTTGGTCCAGTGCTGATGTGCAGATTTGCAGTTTGCACACACTCTCCCCCACTGCAGGCCTCTCTTACATTCCTCCATCTTTCTCTGTCTAAAGTCATCAGAACCCAGGACTGAGGACGTCAAACTGTCCTCTCAGTGTGCTACCAGCGTGAAACATTTCACATTCTCAATGCTTCATGGCACTTCCTATTTAAATATTTATTTATGTGGTCATTTCTATGAGTAGCTGTCTTTTATGTTATATATCAACAACCTGTTTAAGATATAGATGTATATCAATAGATGTCCTTGAATTCAACCTGCTGTTTCTCAATATGTACTTGATACAGAAATCAGGAAATTTTTACTTGACCAAAAAACATTTTTTTCCTCAAAGATAATTGTCTTGGAGGGAAAGTGCTGAATGAATTTTAATTGATCTGGCAGCTTTAGACTAATTTCTACCATAGAAAATAATTTTATTACATATTTTTATAAGGACAAAATCTATTCAGATCATCTCATTTTTAAAGGGACAATCCTTTGTTTGTTTGTTTGTTTGTTTACAAAAGTCACATTGGCATGAGTAACTTGAGGGTTTAACATCCATACTGAGTGATTTAAATGTTCACAATACTTAATTGACTCTTGATGTCCCCAAACTCACATTCCTTTTTTTCCTTCGGACAAAACCCCTGTGGCCCCGCCACTTCCTAGGAGTCCTCCCTGCAAGCTAATATTGAATTAATATTTTACAGAGCGGCTCTCGGTCCTTAACATGTTTCCCATGCATGCATGGCTAGAATACAAATCCAGAGTATGGTTGTCTGCTAAAGAGATCTGTGGCTGCCGGTGACACATGGAGGGGCTTCCTCCTCCACCTGCCTCTGGGCATACAGAACAGGTAGGCAAACACAACGGTTGTTTGGCCTTTGGCTCGTCTGTTAGCAAAAGGCCTCAGGCAAGTCTGGCCCCAGGGGATTTCTGTGGAGTAAAACACACTTGAAATTTGAGGCTCGTTGTCAGAGGCAGGCACGTCTGGTCTGTTTAGCTTCTTTAGGAGAGCTGGGGAGTAAATGGTGAGAAAGAGTGGACGCAAGGTCTCCCACAAACACACTGCCAGGTTCTAAGTCAAATTCACAGTCTTGGACGGTATTCATCCATCATGTGGACCGATTGAGATTTGCTTGATGGATGGGTCTTAGTCCTTTCATTCCAATCCCCTCGCTTTCCCTGTCATGAAAAAATTTGCACTGAATGGGATTGAGTGAGCAACTTTATACCAGGCTTCTTCACAAGAGATCAATAAAGAGGACTTGAAGGCTGGGCAGGACTCCTTGTGGAGATGGAAGCTTCAGGGTTTGGCTACATTAAGTTCCCTGCCTCCCGCGGCCGGTCGTTACGATTCAAAGGGGTCTCCCAGGTTCTAGAGAAAGACATCGCAGGCTTGAGAATCTGGTGGGGAAGCTGGGAGAAGATTGACATCTCAAAGAAGCAAAGGAATAATTTACAATCACAAATTTTCTATAGTAAACGTTTTAAGGAAAGAGCCGCAGGCCTCCAGTCTGTAAGAATCCTGTCTGAAGTTCAGCCAGGCTGAGCGGATCCTGTATACTTACTCCTAGGCTTCAGCCCTCCTCCTCCCCTCCTCTCCAGTCCCCATGTGTGTATGTATTTTCAAACACATGTGTGGGCCTGGATGCATATGTGGAAACCAGAGGGTCAACTTTGGGTGTCTGTGTTAAACATTCTTCACTTCGGTTTTTGAGAGGAGTCAATGCTAACATTTTGCAGATCGGGTAAGGGAGATTGACTAGGTCCCTGCGTGTCTATGCTCAGGATTTATTTTTGCATCGCCTTTCGTTATGGTCAGTGTCCAGAACTGTGCAAGTCTGGGAGTTCCGACTCTGCAGAAGCGCGGAGCTTTCCCAGCCAGGCTCCGCTCCCATCCCATCTTAAGCTCCTCCTCCTCCTCCTCAACCTTCTTTTCACACACACACACCTTACTGAGCACTCATGATGGGCCAGGTGAGAACAGCCTCACAAGACAGTCTTCTGCCCTTGGCTTGCTCAATCTGCTTCACACTTTCTCGATAATAACAGCTCTAGGAGAAGTGGGGGTGTGTAGATCTCAGATCTCTTTGAAAGGTGAGCTCTTATTATCGGGAATAAATTAGAGGGTCTATCAAAAGAAGCGAGACCTTGTGAATAGCTTCCCAATATATCACCTGGATCGCCTGTTGGTACGACAAAGCTGAAATTCTTGCTAGAAATGTCAACCATTCAAGAAATGGGGTTAACATTTATAGAGGAGCAGAAATACGAGGGATGAGGGATACTTCCTTGCAATGCATCACTATAGAGGGACTGGATTAGCATTCAGGGGCATCACTTCCACTGATGGAAACAGGAGGATAACAATTTCTAGGTGGAGATGTCAAGAATCTTACAACGTGATTGTTTTTAGATGCTTTCCACCAAAGGAAGGCATAACCTCCCAGGAATCCCCATAATGAGAAGTCAACAGTGTTTTCTTGTTTGTGTTTTTGTTTTTGTTTTTATCATTTTTGAATCTTGGTGCCCAGGCTGGGTTCAGGGACAGGCATTCATGTTCTCAGCGGACTTTGAAGAGTGGCCATGTCTTCTCTGATGCCTGCAGAGCTCACTTCCTGTGGAGAGCCCGGGGGAGGCGGAGACGTGGGCATGTTAAGAAAGTGGTAAAGCAGGTCTTTTACTTCTTAGTATGGCCAGTAAAGTGTAACTCCATCCACGTGACAATCAGAGAATCAGGCTTTGAGCAGGAATGTCCCATGGTGCCACTCCTTAAGTAGGGTTTTCAGATAATATTGCAAGACATATATTTATGCTAAAAGATTATCTGTTCCTCTGCAAATCAGGCCTAGCCCTAGCATTCTATCTTTATGCGTTAAGTCTGATAACCCTACTGTGGCCTTACATGCTGTCTAGAAATGAGTTATCTAGCCTGGAGGCTATTCTGCCTCTGCCCCTCTGTTTTAGACTCCACTCTTGGCATGCAATTACCTTCAACAGCCGTGTAAGTACTCTTATTATGAAATTGCTCTTCTCTCTTCTCACTATCCCTCTGTTTTTCCTTGACCTAACCTCCTTGAACTTTGCCCCTTCCTATCCCTCACCATCCCTACACTTTATCCTCTTTGTAAGGTGGCTTTCTAAAACACTCCTGTTAAATGTGAATGATGGGCGTTGACAGAACCCACTGATGCTTGGAGAGTCCCTGGCCTCCCTCCCACTGCCAGGGGATTTTAGCTGCACTGTCATATCTGTGTCATTTGCCTCAAGTGGTCATATGACAGTCTGGCTTGGAGACTGGGGTAAAAGAGAACAACATCTTCAAATTCATCCACATCCCAATCTCCTAATAATATGACACAAAATGTCTTTACAAATGTAGATAAGTTAAAAATCTTGTGTTGGGAGCTTGTCTGGGGTTCTCTAGCTGTGTCTGATGAAGGTCTTTATAGAAAAGAGACAAGTTAAGGCAGAAAACACAGCGAAGGTGGCATTCAAAGGCTGAAAAGAGTGGGACCACTTCCAAGGTGGAGGAAGTGGTCCCAAGTCAAGGACTGATAGACACTTGTAGAAGCTGAAACTCAGTCTCCCCTGAGGTCTTCAGAAGGCACCAGCCTTTCTGACAGCATCATCTTGGTCCAATGAGACTAACCATGACCTCTCGTCTTTCAGCAGTGTGCTCTTTTAAGGCACCAAGTCTCTGATGATTTCATCAGCAACAGGAAAGCAATCTGGACCAGGAAGAGGGAGGGACTAGAATGGGCTAAGAGGAATCGAGCAATCCGAGAAGCCACGGTGCAGCTTCAGGGCTGTGTGTCCTGTGCAGTCCCACAGAACCCGGGCTTTCATGGGGCCTTGCTCTTAGTTTAATCACGTGGGTCAGGCCTAATGACTCTATAACATCAGGCAACATAACATGGGAACTTAATTCCGTAAGAAACTTCTTTAATGTATGAGGGAGCCTCCTGGGTGAAGGGCTTGGGTTTAATGGGCTTCGTTAAACATTTTCTGTAAAGCAATGAGATGTAGAGAGGTGATTGAACAGAGGGTATGCTGTAGTGCTATTGATTGACAGAGAGGCAGGGGGTGGCCTAACCATCCAGAGTCTCTTGGCATCTCTGTAGTATAGCATCTCTTTTTCCCAGTATTTGGAAAGTGACCCTATCAGAATAGGAATATTCTTATCAGTTTTTTTCAGCATTACTAAACAAAAAACTTAAAGGAATAAAGGTTTGTTCAAGGTTAGAGTTTCAGGAGTTTGAGCCATGGTTGACTGGCTTAATCACTTTGGGTCCAAGGTGAGGTTGAGGATTACGGCATGGTGCATATACAGAGGAGAAGGCTCACCTTATGCTAGACAGGAATCACGAGGTGGAAAGGGACTTAGACTGAAGTAATGCTGCCAATGACACTGTTTCTCCAGTGAGGCTCCACCTCCGCAAACACCATGTGCTGGGATCCAAGGGTTCCACGCACGAAGCTGGGAGTGACATTTCCTAGTCAAACCACAATGAGATTTTCTGATCTTTCATCAAACAAGTCAATCAGAGAGTTTTCTGGGGTCAGGTCCAAGAGAAAAAGATGGGAGAAATCTAGAAAACAGATTTTAGATTTTTAATTTTATTTATTTACTTTATGAATGTGAGTATACTTTAGCTGTCTTCAGACACACCAGAAGAGATGGCTGTGAGCCACTGTGTGGTTACTGGGATTTGAACTTATGACTTCTGGAAGAGCAGTCAGTGCTCTTAACTGCTGAGCCATCTCTTCAGCCCACTTTTTTTTTTTTTAAGTTATGCTTCCTATTTTAGAGAGAAGGGGTTCTTATTCCTGAGATTTGCTTTGGGTGAGCTTTTAGATTCTGAGATTCACCTTGGTGGGAGAAAGGAAGGCAGCAAATAGAGGGTCAGAGAGGAATTCCCATGGCTTCTGTTTGGGGGTGTCACTTTCTGAGCCCCTACAATGCTGTGCTATTGACGTCTTGAAAGTTTTAATCATTTTAAAGAGTGAATTATTTTATTATATAAGTGCATATGTGTGTCTCAGTGTGTGTATGTACTTCATACCCATGTAGGTGCCCACAGAGGCCAGAAGAGGGCACTGGATCCCATGGAATTGTAGTTAGAGGCAGTTATGTATGGGCTGGGAGCCTGTGCTGAGCCACTGCTCCAGTCTTGATAATGTTGAATGAAAACCCCATAGACACCCCCATTTACATTGAGCTCTGCAAAAGCTGTTGGTGATCTATGACCAGGTTTTGTATCCCTAATATTGTTGAGTTATTATGGTTACAGAGTTGGAGACAGCTCTGTAAAAATTTTTTTTTTTCTGGGATAAAGACAGAGTTGGTTAGGTACATCTGAGAGTAGATGAGGAGAATGAACAAGCTTTCAGAAGGCAGAGGAAAGAGTCCTACTGTGGAGGGCTGTGGGAACAAAGAGTGAGGGACTAAATCACCTGCTAAGCTCGGAAGTGATGGGGCCTTTGTACAATTTCTGTCTGCCACCGGTGAGTGCTGTCATAGCATACAATAAGTCAGATGCCAGGGGACTCTGAATACATCAAGCAAGCTGTTTGGAGCCTGCTCTGGGGGCAGCAGGAAACCCATAGATGTCATTTGAGAAACTCAGTGACAGACTCCAATTTGGGGGCAGTCACTCAAAATTAGTTGAATTGGGATTTTGAAGGGTGGTATTTTAGTCCAAGTCTGGCAGGCAAGTGAATGTGTAAATTCTACTCAATCCTGCCGTTTTTATGCAAAGTGCACATAAAATGGTTTTCAGCTCTACTCCCGGGGGAAAATGCTAAGGCAGACCACAAAACAGAGGAGTCCATAGATGTGTGGAGAGCTTTCTTCAGTGTTTAAAGTAGCAGACTTAGGTGGGAGACAGAAAAGTCCAGAATCAAGGAGATGGAATGAGAGTGTACAAGATCAAAGTGTCTGGCCAGAGAGGACCATCATCACTACATGGTAACTAGGTCTGGAAGTGGGCAAGAAGAGGCCAGAGGGACAATGATTATTGAGTTATTGTGTCAGCTTTCCCTTTGATTTTCCCACCTCTACCTGATGACTTGTTTCCAACAAAAATCCAGGCAATTTGCTCCCAAAAGAGTGGTGGTGGTGGTGGTGGTAATGGTAAGATTCTTCTTTTCATACAGATATAAAATAATACCTTTCAAAGGTTTTGCTTAACTCATGGATGAAGGGAATGGCAGAGGAGGCCAGAGAGCTGCTTTTTTGAAGGAAAATTCAGTGTGTAACTCTTTTATAGATTAGGGATGCTGGCATAGATTTACAAATAGGCTCATTCTGGATCTTCCTGTAGTGAGAGGAAAACAATCAACTTCACAGGCCTAGACAGATTGTGTATAGATAGAGAGAGGGAACTCCTGTGTTCTTCTTCATTTCTCTACCAGTCAACTCGAATCCACAGAGTCAAAACACTGGCGTCTGTCTGCAGCACAAAATAATTCTACTCCATTGAGATGGCGTCTTGCCACCTCTCTTGAACATTTCAAAGCCTCAAAATTTTCCTTCCAGGGACCTCTCTGTGCCATTTGCCCCTAAGAATGTTTGTTGCACAGGCTCAAAGCCAACCTTCATCTGTCATGTTCTTTCTTTCTTCTTGGGATGAAAGACATTAACCCTTAGAAGACGTCATACATCCAGGCTAGAGGGAGAGGAGAGTGAGGAGGAATCTTTGAAGGTAGCTATAAAAACGGGGACCCTTTAGATCTTGGTGGCAAAGGTGTATGAAGACTGTGAGGCGTGTGAGTGGTGGGCTTCCCCAGGATTGGGTCTCCATATTAGGCAGTTAAAGGAGGATGTGTGCATAAATCTTCGAGTCTTAACTGGTAGGGGCTGGTGAACATGATTATGACCAAATTCATTATCTGGTCCAGTTTTTGTTTAGAGAGGAAAGGGTTTGCTAAGTCAGCTCACTAGCATGAACCGGGATGACCCCAGGTAACAATACCGAGGTTCACCTTACCAAAGGTCGCAGGGGAGTTACATTTAGATCTTATCTAATTTAATTTCAGGGGGACAGTACTGGACACTGTTCAGTCCTTGAATGGGTATTTTATTTTGTGTCCCATAGGTGGAAGGTTTAGAAGGCCATTAGCAGACTTGATAGTCATAAAGCGATGGTTTCAGAGGGATGTTTGGGGCTATATGTTGACACAGTTTGAACATGGAAGAGAGATACTTTAAACTGATACCGAGCGAGTNTTAATTTCAGGGGGACAGTACTGGACACTGTTCAGTCCTTGAATGGGTATTTTATTTTGTGTCCCATAGGTGGAAGGTTTAGAAGGCCATTAGCAGACTTGATAGTCATAAAGCGATGGTTTCAGAGGGATGTTTGGGGCTATATGTTGACACAGTTTGAACATGGAAGAGAGATACTTTAAACTGATACCGAGCGAGTGGTTTTTAGAGTACAATTATCACAGAAGAGGGAGGCTGTGCTAAGTGGGGTCAGAGCACTTTTTAAATGGCGGAAATGTCCAAGTTCCCTTGGTGGAGAGGGTATCCCTTTGAAAGGGTTCTCTGTGATCCCAGGAGCAGTGCCTGTCACTGAGGAAAGTTTCAGGTGACAGCCCCTGTAGCCTGTGTACTAAGGCTGTTTCTTTGATAGTACCCTTCTAAGAGATGTTGCTTTCTGAGCTCCTTGGAAGCAAGTTCATATTCTCTGATATTCATAGTACAATTCATGCAAAGGACTGCTTTGCCACTCAGCTTGTAATTGTCCTCTTTCAATCACTCTTCACCCATGCCCAGGAAAATATAAAAATCCAGGGCTATTAAAATGGAACCATATGTATGTAGAACTCTTGTCTCCAGATAGTGGACATTCCTTGTTCTACCTTTAGCATGTTGTGGGAAACTCCAAGGGAAAAGGAGTAAAAATCTCCATCTATAGACTCAGACTGTAACATAACCGATCCTACCACTGGACTCAAATAGATGTGATGGTTCTCCTACTGCGGGCTGAGACCTGTGCTTGCTACTAAGTGATGGTGTGGGGGTGAGTCTCTCAATCAGGGACCTCCACACATAGTCTTGCTAGTTGGTAACCACAGTGAACCTTTGATCATCTTGTGAAATGAATAGAAACCTTTTCAGAACATACCATAAGCACTTTATTAGGGAAATAGGGTGGATTTAAAAAAATCCACTTCAAGCATTTCAAAAATCAACAAGGACTTACGGATGGTAGGACTCTAGTCGTAAACTTGGGAGTCAGTTGAGAGATGTTCGCTTGATAGACACCTTAGTTAGTTTTCTGTTGCTGTGATAAAACACTTGACCAGGCAACTTATGGAAGGAAGGGTTTATTTGGACTTATGGTTTCAGAGGGACAGAGCCCATCACCATCATCATGGAAAGCGTGGCAGTCCTACAAGCAAGCATGGTGCCTGCGACAAAAGAAAACTCACACTTAAGCATACAAAAAAGAAACAGAAAGAACAAACTCCAAATGTCTTGAGCCCTTAAACTCTTAAAGTCTACCTCCAGTGACAGACATCCCCTGGAAGGTCACACTTCCTCAACCTTCCCAAATAATGCCAACAACTGGCAACCAGGCATACAGGGCCTGGGACTATGGGGAACATCTCATTCAAACCAGCACAATAGTAAAGTTCTTGATTTCAGAAGGCTGCCTAGGGGAGTGCTTTTTTTAGGTTCAGTTGCCTTGGAGCTCAGAGACCACAGAAGCCATGACTTGAGGGTTCCTGGGTATTGCTTACACTGGCATTAGGACTTGGTATTGTCCATATGGTGCTGATTGTATAGGGACACAGAATGGGAGAGTTACAGAGTCATAGAAGTGTACATCAATATTCCAGAGGTGTAAGAGGTCAAACAGGATGTAGCAGGGTTGTGTTCCCTACAGGCAGCCCCTGAGGGAACAGTATGAGAATTTGCAAGGGTGAGCCCTGAGCTGTAGCAGAAACCTCAGGATGATGAAGATTCCAGAAATAAAAACTGAGTGTTGAGGAATGCTGAGGCAATGAGTGGAGCAAGTCAAGATAGTGGCCACACACACACACACACACACACACACACACACACTCTCACACACACACACACTCACACACACACTCACACACACACTCATGTGCACATGCACACACATTCACACACACACTCACACACACAAACATTCACACACACAAACACACACATGTGCACATACACACACATTCACACACACACTCACACACATTCACTTGCACATGCACACATACACACATCACATATACATACTCACAGATATATTCACATGCACACATACACTTCCACAGCATAAATACACATGCATACACATACATACACATATGCACATACACACGAATATATACATGCACAACACTACACATATGCACATACACACACACTCACACATATATACACATGCACACACATGCACACAGAGCCTCTTTCTCTCTCTTTCTCTGTCTCTCTGTTCTGTCTCTGTCTCTGTCTCTCTCTCTCTTGCATCTGAGTTTGATTACAAGGATCCCCGAATCTATGTGCATAACCCAGGAGACCTAAAATCAGTGACTAAGAGTCACCCTTACAGAGAGCTACCCACACCCTTCTCATCAATGCCATCTCTACACGCATAGGCAGCATAGGGAGAAGAAGCTTGAAGCACAGTTTTAAAATCCACATCTTCCCCATCCTAAACTCTGTCCTAGTGCATTTATTCTGAGCCGTTCTGGAACTGGCCTTCTCTTTCCCTCATCCTTTGAATCTTTCCCCCAACACTCCACCCTCTGTCCCTCTGCCTTGCTCTCAGCTTCCTCCTGGGAATCCAAAGCCTTTATTCACTTTCTTCTCCTTTGCGTGGAGCCTGGGTATATGTAATTTTAACATTTTTGCTGATATGGAACTGTTTCCATTTCATCTCTAAATCAGGTTAGTGCTTGCAAAATCCACTGCAGTATTGATATTCAATATGAGAGGCTTCAAGGCAGTGGGAGGCTGATGAAGAAGGATGCTCTAGAGGGCCCTGGGACAGAGCAGTCAGATCAGCGAGCTGGCTGCAGCGCCCCGTTACCATGGGAAATGCTCTTTTCTGTAGAGCTCTCTCAGGGGAGTAGAGCTGGGCTAGTCAACATGTGTAGCAGCCCAGGAGCGCACATGTCTTCTAGGTACCCTCACCTCTGAAACCCAAAGAAACCCAGACTGCACAGCAGTGTGGCTGGAGGGATAGTTACAGTTACGCAAGTTTTTCTTGGACCCTTATGCTATCTATTTGTTAAGATTACTCATTATTAAGAACACCTTTCTGCTTCTTTTCTGTGTGTTTGTGTGTGCACATTTGAGTATGTGTGGGTGCACATACATGTGTGATTGCCAGTACACATGTGTGTGCATTTGGGTTGGGGGTCAGAGATTAACCTTTAGTGTAGTTCCTCAAGAGCTGTCCATGTTGATTTTTGAGACAAGGTCTCTCACTGACCTGTAACTCTCCACAAAGGCAAGGCTACACTATTTGCCAGTGAATTCCAAGGATCCACCTGTCTTAGCCTACCCAGCACTGGAATTACAGCTGTATCCCGCCATGGTGCTATCCCTGCTGACCCCTGGGAGGTCTGTGGGTGAAACTCAGGTCCTTCTGATAGCAAGGCAAGCACTTTAGCAGCTTAGCTACACTGCTGGCTCTATGCCTTTTACTTCCAAGTGAATTCTCCTTTGACTGATGAAGTGGGCTTGAATGTTTGTGTATGTATGCACATGCCTGCACATGAATGACTCATTTCTCCAAATTGCCTCTGTGTGAAAAGAATCATGTTATACATGCTCTTGTCCACTTGCCTTGGGTAGCTGATCAATATGGGGATCAGAAAGGCAAATGGTAGAAGGATCAAGTCTCAAAAATCCAGGGCAGGACAGGGCAGGGCAGCTCTTTTGGCAGATCTCAGGTCTGGGCAGCTCATGAACGTACACTGGAGCCCTTGCTACGACCTGTTTGCAACTAATTTGCCAAACTCCCTCTGCTAAAGCTCTGCCCCTCCCTTTCTTTCTAAGTGTGGCTGTGAAAGGCTTCCTGGGAACTCTTCTATTCCACTCCTGCTGCCCCAGCCTGCTGTGTGTTGGGCTCCTTCTCCATCAGGTTCCACTTGAGATTACATCCTCCTTGGAGCTGTTTAAACTGTCTCTTGTCTGTAGCCTTTCCTTGACTGCCCTTCTTCCCTCTGTAGTCTCATCACTGAGTACAATGACCTTGCTCATTTCTTTATTTACCTTCTTATAAGCTTGCAAGCTTTTGTGGAGTAAATTCTGGTCTTATTCCTTTCCAATCTCTCATATTCAGAATACTGTCTGCCATGTAGCAAGCACAAATAATATTGTTCAAAAGAATAAATATGAAAGAAGCCAAAAACACATATAAACTCATCTGCATACTTATCTTGTTGAAATAGTTTGGGGTGGAGGCTGCAGAGATGGTTTAGTGCATATAGGAGAGAGAATGCAGCCACACATGGGAACATACTACTCTTGGAGAAGACCTGAGTTCAGTTCCCAATACTCATATTAGATGACTTATAGATAACTGTATATAGCTTCAGCTCCAGGAAGATCTGAAGCCCTCTTCTGGCTTCCATAGGCAACTGCACTCCTGCTTGTACATACCCACTCAGAGATTCACATAATTAAAAAAAAAAAAAGTCCTTTTAAAATGAATTGGCACAATAGAGAAATGAAATGCAGCTTATCTGATGCTTAGCATAGGATCCTACCCCTGTCAACCCTCCATTAACACTGACACTCAGCAATAGTTGTAGTTAGGACTCTTGATTTTTACTTGTAGAGACGGCTTTTCAATTGGACTTCTTGTCACTGGAAACAAAGAGCCATGGCTCCACAGTGAAAGGCAGGACCCATAAGTACAATGAATACAAACTCAGTAGCTCGCCTCAACCCTATATCCTACTTAGCAGCTGCTGCTTAGAGAGCCATCTGGTCTACCCAGGCACATCCTAAGTTAGAGCCACAGCTAATGCTAATTCAGCACCAGAACTCAGCCCTAGGGAGTCTTTAAGGGATTTTGAGGGTTTGATCCTATTCTTATTCTGTATTCTTGGGGTTGGATTCCAGGGTAAAAATAAGATGGGGGACTTCCTCTTGAGGAGCCCATACTTACATTTGGCTATATCTGATTCTCTTCTGGGACTCTCTTCTTCTTACCCTTGCACTTAAGCTTGAATTAAAATACCTTTAATAATAGACTGTCTAACTTGCCCCCAACAACAACCTGAGAAAAACCCACAGTCGAGCTTAAGGGTAGGGTATATTTGAGGACCTCTTGTTTATCACAGCCACACTTGTGATATTTTCATGTCTTACACCAATAACTAAGGGAGGCAGGCTTCGATGATACCCAGTGACATTAGGTATACTTCCATGAGGAGCCATGCCATATAACTATCTACTTCTGCCTAGATCAAGTTAGTATGCAACTCATATGTATTTATCAGGTATCATGGTGTAGTAATCTGCTTTAATAGTAGATAAAAGTGATATGCATGATCTTAGAATTCTACACTGTTAGAGTTAATGGTAATCATTAGGATGCTTTTTGCTTGTAGAGAATGCCAAAAATATAAGGCTCAAGCATTTCTTCTCAAAACCATCTACCTAGGTTCTTGCCCATGAATAGGTAGGAATATTTGGGGAAAAAAGGTGCTACACAAATTCTTTTAATTTTTTTTTACTTAATTTTAGTGAATAAACTTGTGTTTAGACTACTTTATACATGCAAGTAATGTCTATTGCCCACTGTCAACCCCATTTTCCTGACACTCCCATGTAGTGAGAATTTTGGTTTCTTAAAAATCCCCATTATGTTATGTGCATATATTTTTCTTTTAATATAAGATATAGCATAAGAGGCTGCTTCACAGCAGGCTTCTGTTATTTGCCTCATGTATTAGGAGTGAAGTGATTTTTGCCAGCTGCAGATAGTTTAATTCTGGGAACTTTTGAGAAGGTATGAATGCCAGAACCCTGAGAGTGGCTAGGAGCATGCTCAGAGGCAGCTGCTGCTCCTGCTGCTGCTGGTTCCTTTTGTGGTTTGTAAAGTGGTCCTGAGCAAAGACCCAAGAAGAAGAAAGTAGATATCATGAGAATGAAGATTAGACTTACCCCCAAGGAACCCAAAGCCTATAACCAGCAGAAAGTAGCCTAAAGGGGTCTACACCCTTTTCCCCTCTAACTTTCTCTCCTACTTAGAGGATTGGAAGGGATTAGGGTAGAACAAGGGTTGGAAGGATGGTAGGTAGAAGAATCCAATAAGTAGGTAAAAAAATACACCAACACCCCAGGAATTCCTCCCTTCACCTCTACACCCCCACAAGTTTCCTCTTGAGTCCTTGATTATTCCTTTTGTTTTGTGACCCACTGAGATTCACCAGGGCTTTCTGTATGACTGTAGTTTTGAGGCTGTTTGTTGGGGGCAGGAGGTCTCAGTAGTGGCTGTACAACTAAAGACACTTGTTGGTACCATATTAGTCAGAATGCATCTTGAAGCATGGAGAGTTCCCACCTCTAGAATTTGAATGTAACATTATAAGGAATATCTCACTTTGTTTTCAAAAAATCTGGAAGGAAAATTGCTGACTAAGATTTGGGAGCAAATTCTTACCACATTTGTCCTCACCTTAAAAGACCACTACATCTTCCTTTTATCTGGGAAATAGCCTTGGAATGGAGTTCTCCTCTGCTGGAAGAATTCTTGCTGACACACTCAGAAGGGCCAGGCAAGCAACTTACTAGCATAATTGGCAAGGACCTTGTATTGCCTTCCACTTAACATAATTAAATCTGATTATACATAATTACTTCTTCCTACACAAAAACTTCCTTGAAAGGTTAAATAATTGACTGCTGAGGGCGGAGACTGCAAATATTTCACATATTGACTATGTGTGGAAATAAAGATTTGGCAAAGCACCTTTCTCTAAATTATCTTATCCAAACATGGTTGTGTAGCTTTCCCCTAAAAAGTATTTAACTTTTCATCCACGGGTTATAATTAGAACTGCTGCAAATGGATGGGTCTAAAAATGGAACCTCATTGTCAGATGAAAATACTCGACATTCTTCCGTGATATTTCTATCAGTGTGTCCTCCCTGCATCCGTGTTCACCTGACTATGATGTTGTGATTCATTTCACTGAAATGTCAGCTGTTGCGTGTACACTTGGGGCAAATGAAGGACAATAGTGAAGGCATCCATTCATGAAGGTGTCCAGGCGAGGGCCTTCTGGATTTCCTCTATCCTATTCCCCGGTGGTTCCATTTGGACTTTCCTTCAACAGTGTGCTTTCTAGGCTTTCCTGCTGAAGAGACCGACAGTGAAGTCATAAGCAATGGCTTCCAACCATGGAGGAACATCTGAGCTCCTTGCTGGGACCATCATCTCTGTTCATTTTCTGATTTTCCTTCTCTTTATTTTTTTCCCTATCAACCAGCCTTTCAAGCCCCGCTCTTCTTTTAGTTCCAGCCACATCAGCCTTGAGCTCTTCCTACAATAAACCAATCAGGTCTTATCCAAAGCCTTTGCTTTATTTTCCTAGAATGTTCTGTCCATCTGGTGTATTCTGTCTCCAATTCCTGTCTTAACTAATTCTTTTGTGCTCAGCTCAGGAGACAAAGAGAACAGATGGGCCATTGCCTTCTTGTGTCTGCCCTTGTGATACTGACAGACCCAGATTTTTCTCTACTCTCAAACCATGGTTTTCAATGGCTGTGTAGATAGAAACACTTTGGTATTTAAATTTGTTGGTGGTCACTCCATGTCATCAAAACTACAGAGTTAATTTTTAATTACACTATGAGAACCAGACCTGGTAGCATAGGCTAGTAATCTCTGTTATTCCAGAGGCTGGTATCGAATTACCACAAGTTCAAGGCTTGTTTGGGCCACAGAGTGAGTTAATGTCCTCCTGCGCAAATTAGTGAGATGTCTCAAAATAAAATAGTGAATTTAAGGACAGGGTATATACTTCAGTGGTAGAATGTCTGCCTACCATGAGTGAGACCCTATGTTTGAGTACTGAAAAGGCCAGAAAAATAGTAAAAATAAATTATTAGAAAGGACAGTGGGTTATAAAACAGGGCACTTTCTGGGGACAGTCTGATCCTATCCTACCTACACATTCTAAAATAATGTCAGGGAGCTTCTTATGTGTTCTTTAGTTTGCAGCAAAGCCTTCCACCTGACTCGTGGGAAGCAGATGAAGTTCCGATTGCTTGGGAGGTTTGTCATGACTATGACTGTGCCAGAGACCACACCGCGTCAGACCTATGGAAACGGCAAAGCTGTCCTTCGGTGAGGCTCAGAAGCCAAGAAAAGCCTTCCTCTGGTCCACATACAAGTGCTTATGAGTGATAGAGCAGTATGTGCAAAATCTATCAACTGCCCTTGCTCCTCCGGGATGACTGTGATCTGAGACTTCCCTTATGGGACCCTTTCCCGAGATCCAGCTAACTCTTCCTCCAGGTTGGGTTGTAGGTGCCCTCCATCAGAGCGACAGAAGCCCAGCTGACCATAGCTTTTCTGTATGTGTTCTCTTGTTTCCTCCATGTCTGGACTTCATTCATTCTTTGGTTGTTCCAGTAAGGTTTCCAGGACCAAGTCACACAGAATGCAGTGCTAGCCCATTCCAGAAAGGCAATGGCCACAGACTCATGCTTCCACTGTTCCCTTCCTATAAACTCATCTAACCCCCAATACCTATGAGGTCTACCAACTTAGTGTCAAGCCTCCTCCTCCTGATTTGTTTACTTTAGTGAAGTCTGGCGTTACTCAACTAAGCACATTTTTTATTGAGTACCTACCGTGTTTCTGGTATTCTGTATGTGCTAGATACACAAAGAAAATAGAGCATTGTCAATAAAGTTTACCCTGCAACTAACTGATAAAGATAAAAGATGATTTTGGCTTACACTTTTATAAACTATGGTTCAAAATCAGTTGAAAACATTGCTTTAGGGCTCTGGTAGATATGCAGATGGCAAGACTGGGGTTTGTAGGAGAGCGAAACATTCAAAGAGACAGGAAGAAGAGGGAAAGGGAGAGAGAGAGAGAGAGAGAGAGAGAGAGAGCTTCTGGTTTTGTTGGGGGAATTTTAAGTCAGTATAAACTGAAGTCCAGATGTGGCTGCTAAATCCAAGAGAGTGAAGAAGCCACTGAAATGTTTAAGTTAACAGTAATTGAATATTTTCAACTTCATGTGATTTAATCTAGTGGAGGAATAGCTCAGATACTCAGTCAGCTTTCCCTCACTGTAATTTCTGAGGGAACTCATGTATTAGTTTTAAAAGATTTATTCTATTAATTCTCATTCTATCTGCATTTCTCTCTGCCTCCTCTCTTCTCTCTCTCTCTCTCTCTCTCTCTCTCTCCTCTGTGTGTGTGTCTGTGCATCTGTGCTTCTGTGTATATGTGTGGTTTTGTGACTATGTCTCTCTCTCTGTGATTCTGTGTCTATGTGTGGTTTTGAGACTGTGTGTGTCTATGTGAATGTATGCACACATATGTGCAAGTGCTCATAGATGTTGGCAGAGAGACTGGGTCTTCTGGACCAGGAGTTACAGGTGGCTATAAGCTGTTCAATATGGGTCCTGGGAACCAAACTCTGGTGTTCTGTAAGAGCATCAAATGCTCTTAATCTCGGAACCATCCCTCCAGCCCTGCAACTAACTTTTGGTGATAAAGGATTGATTTTAGCTTACATTTTTAGAGAATATGGTCTAAGACTGGTTGAAAACATTGCTTTAGGCCTCTGGTAAATAGGCAGGTGGCAACCTTGGGCTTTGAAGTAAGAGAGCAAAACACCCAAAGAGACAAAAAGATACGGGAAGAAGAAAGAAAAGGAGAGAGAGAGAGAGAGAGGGAGAGAGAGAGAGAGAGAGAGAGAGAGAGAGAGAGAGAGAGAGAGAGAGAGATCCTAATAATTTCCAATAGCATATCTCCCAAGATCTAAAGATCTCCCCACTAGGTCCCACTACCTCTTAAAATTCCACCATCTTTCTCCCAACCAGACCTTTAACAAGTGGTCACTTGTTGTGTTGGTTAGTTTAGGTCAACTTGGCATAAGCTAGAGTTATTTGAGATGAGGGAACCTCAATTGAAAAAAATGTTCTCATCAGAGTGGCCTGTCGGCAAGCCTGTGGGTCATCTTCTGAATTGATGATTGAATCAATGGGGAAGGTCCAGCCCACTGTAGGTGGTTCCACTTCTAGGCAGGTGTTCCTGTGTGATATTAGAAACCTGGCTGATCAAGTCATGGGGAGCAAGCAACTAAGCTTTCCTCCTTGGCCTGTTTCAGGTACTGCCTCCAGTTTCCTGCTTTGAGTTCCTGCCCTGGCTTCCCTTAGTGAGACTGTGTGACTTGAGTGTTGTAGACGAAATAAGCCCTTTCCTCCCTAAGTTGCTTTTGGTCATGGTGTTTTATGCTAGCAATAGAAAGCAAACTAAATACCCACATGATTGTAGTATAAATCCCTGAAATTGTTCATACATAGTCACCAGGACTGGCTGGGGCAGACATGGGCCCTGACTTTGTGCTGTTTATATTGTCTTCTGCCTCAGTCCAAGTGATCAATACAACTCCACCTGCTAGCTTTACAACTTGAGTTTAGGGTCCTTACTCCAATGTTCCAACTAACTAGTCCTGGTAACCCATTCCAAACACTAAGTACAGAGATAGATGATGATAACGAATGAAGAAGGATGCTTAGGAGCCGTATGGAAGAAACACAGACAACCTGACTCCAGGTCCACCTGCAAGACAATGACATGAGATCTTGACTTTTGTAAAGAAAGAACTGGGCAGGAGGCTGGAGGAATGAGTAACTAAACACTGCGGGTCAGGAGCAGAGTAAACCCTCCTGCTTCTCAGTTCAACTTCTACAGCATGGTTGGAAGAAGTTGCCTTATTGCTGTCAGCTCTAGAGAGGGGCACAGCTGCCTCCCATAGGTTGAGGGGTCCTGATGCAGGGGCAGCTTGCCTTCGGGGGGGGGCGCGCTGCCCCAGGCTCACAACTGCTTGAAGGTTATTTGTTTTCATTGTTTTTCAAAGCTGCTTCTTAATCAGTTCTTTCCCCAGGAATATGAAGCGCCCTTGGGTCTAAGAAAATGACCAGAAACCTCTAGCTTCTCTTTACTGATACAGAACTGTGTCAGTGGTCCTGTCACTGCATGGTGATAAAAGACCTGGCCAAAGCATCTTCCAGGAGAGGGTTGCTTAGGGCTCAGCACTTGAAGGTGGAGAAGTCAAGAAAATGAGAACAAGTCTAGCTGTAGGACCGGGCTGGAAGGCGGCTGGTCATGTGAGTCCACGGGCAGGAGTTGGAGACAGATGAACGGTGGTGTTTGGTTTCCTTTCTTTTTTCCCATCTTTCTTCTGAGGCCACAGAAAGCTGTAGGCCACATTGAGGACGGGTCTTTTCTCCTTAATTCTTAGGGCTTCTTCTCCTTAGTTCAATCTCTCTGGAAAAGTCCCTATAGGCGTGCCCAAAGCTATGTCTTCTAGGTGACACCCAATTTCATGGAGAGTGAGGCAATGCCAGTCATGGCAAGAACAGAACGCTGTAAAAGAGGACTGTGAGATGCCTGAAGGGGACAGACACAAACTAGAGGTCTTGTCAGGCTTTCATCTTGCTCCCTTCCCACAACACCTCTGTATTTGCAACACGACATCTAGAAGATGCTTTTGTACTCCTGAGTATCTTTGCTCTGAAGGGGCTTGGTTGGATTATACTTTCTCTGATTTAGGGACTGAGGTTCACTCTGGGCAAAAGCATGCTGGCTAGCTATCAATTATGTGCTTTCTTCCAGAGCATCAGTGGGTAGCAAGGAGGCTGAGTTCCTGCCCTCAGTAATGGACACAGCTTGAGATGAATGTCTACTTATCCATGGACACATTAACCCAGTCACCTATGCTTTTTCCAATGCTCGCTTGAACTTTAAAAGTATATTATCTACATGGAATTTACTGAGAGAGGGGGGAAAAAGAGAAGCCAATTTTCCTTTGCTGTAAATGTCTTAGCCTCATTACTATACAATGTGTGAAAATAGCAAATTTACTGGAAGGACTGAGGAACAGCAAACAGGTGAGTGAATTTACTTCTAACTGACAGGGTATTATCTCCCTATGAGGAACCTTCAAGTCGATGGATCCCACTGTCCATTTGGGTGGCTGTCACGGGAAACAGTGGGAGCTTTGAGGTCAGATGTTCACCTGAGACGCATGCACAGCAGAGTGTAAGTTTAGCTGTGCTTACTCAGAAGGCCTTAATCAGTTTCCAGTTCTAGCTCCTGGTCATAAACAAGTTTTTCTCTCTTAATGATGGAATTCTCCTTCCTCGGTCTTTCTGGTTTTTAATTAATCAAGAAACAGTCCTGGCCACTGGACCCTCGTTTTTTTCCAAGCAAGCAGAGGATTAATGATTCTCAATGACACTACCAAGCTCTAACCTCACACCCCAAACCCTCCGGCTGTGAAATGAAGGCACCATTGAACAGATATGCTAATGGCCTGTCTACATTCAAGTCTCAGATTCTGGAGCCGTAATTGCAGTTGAGTGACCCTGGATTTAATAGGCAGGGAATCCTACTGATAAATGGATAAAGTCACTCCATAGACATCCTATAGGAGAGCCTACAAATTCACACGGCTGTCTGCTGTGTCTTGTTTAAGTGAGAGTCCTGTTTTCGCAGCACAAGGTGAGGGTTGGAATTATAGGCATTAGCTTTGGGACCTGTGACCTTGGGGTGACTTCGTATCTCACAGCCTGCATCTAGAGGAGGTGATGTTAGCTAAGGCTTTGTGCAGTTCCTGTGTGTAGTGAGTTAATCCACATGTGCTTAGAGCGTGTGTCTCAGCAGGTGGTGGATTCTTGGCACAACTTAGCTCAGAGTTTAATCCTGGGTTCCTGAGGCATGCTGGGAATATTGTCAAAGGTCCTGGATTAGATGAGGTATTTTCTTCACGTTCATGTTTTTCCTGTTTTGGGGACATTTTGTAGAAAGCATTGTATTCAGTGTTTCACATATTTGGGGTCTGTTATGAATGTTTGAAATCACAGAATGGGGTAGTGCATGGCCTCCCTCAAATACCTGGAGGCATTTCCCTAGATGGCCATTTGCAGCCTTGCAGCAGCTCTGCTGACTGACACATCCAAGAGTTACCCCCTTGTGACAGGTTTATAGCGCAGTAATTTTACTTTGCCCATAACCTTGAGAGAGGCGCTGGTTTCCTATTATATGCAATAAATGAAGCCCAAGTCTTCCCAGACGCGTCAAACGTGTGGATTTTTAACGCTGGGAGGATCTCACTTTTCCATTATGAAAATACTGAGCATGATTTGGCTTAGGTTGCCATAAACTGTAAGACTTCTGCTGTACTCCACATGCTGAGGGCTGCTGTCTGCGCACACACCACATCTGAAGCTCATAATTCCCTTTCAAATGATTTACTATTTATCATCATCATCATCATCATTATTATTACTTCATGAGACAAGGTCTCATGTATGTCAGGATACTGCCCTGGAACTTGCTTTGTAGTTAAATGTGACTGTTGCTGGTACACTTCGTGCACCATTTAAAGACAATTATTCTCCAAAAATTTCATACATGTATATAATGTATTTAGATCACATTTATACAATCCCACTGGACCTCTTCTTCCTCTCATGAAGCCCCCTCCTACCTTTGTGCTCTTTTGTTGTTGTTGTTGTTGCACAATGACTCCTTGGATTGCTTTTAGGAGCCTGTGACCGAGGCTGTCTGCAGGAGGGTGAACCGCTCTTCTGTGTCTACACCACTGAAGGAAATGTCTCTCCCTCTCCAGCAACCATTAGCTATTTTATAGCTCTTCAAAGACAAGGACCCATAAGCTTCTTCCATGATTGAAGGTTAGCACTCCCAATCTTCCAGGCTGTTGAAGTGCTGGAAAACAAACTCAGGGTTTGTGCATTCTAGGCAAGTATCCTGCTAGCTGAGTGATATCCATGGCCAATTAATTTCCTCATTCTTATGGGAGCTTCAGACAAGGACTCATGGTTGCGAGGGCCCCGGCCAAGACAAAGACGTGGGGATACCTCAGGCGTGGGATTTTGAGGGGTTGTTATAGTTAGTTTTACTCATCAACCTGACACACCTTAATGGATTATTAGTGAGGAACTGCGGTTGGATTGGCCTGTAGGTTTGCCTGTGAAGCACTTTCTTAAAAGCTAATTGGTGTTGGAGGGTCCAGCCCACTGTGGGTAGTAACATCCCTAGGCAGCAGTCTGGCTGTGTAAGACAGGTCACTGGACAAGGCAGTAAACTGTTCCCCCATTGGTTTGTTCTTAAGCTCCTGTCTCGGCTTCCTTTGATGATGCATTGTAACCTGTAAACCAAATAAAGCCCTTTTCTCCCCAAATTGTTTTTCGTCAATGTTTTATCACAGCAATAGAAAGAAAGTGCAGCACATACTTCAAACTTCAGTGTTCTGGCTCAGATAAGTCTCCACCAGAGGTTTGTGTACTAGAAGTTTAGTCTCTTGGATGGTTCTATTGGGGAGTAATGCATCACTTTTAAAAGGCGCTGTCTGGTGGGAGGTCCTTATGTTACTAGGGAGCATGCATGGAAGAACACTAGAATTTTTCTCCTTTCTCTGGTCCCTGCTGTCTCAGCCTGAAAGGATTGTTGGTCTATCACAGTCTCCCAAGGATCCTTCCCCCCCTTCACATGTCCACCAGAGGCCACAGGCCATAGGTCTACCTGATTTGAGATTGGCTCCTCCAAAACCAAGAATGAAATAAACATTTTCTTTATAAGCTAATTAGTGCAGGCACTTTGTTATAGTGACGAGACTCTGACTCAGACACTCTGCCATCCAGGAACTGTTTTATTTCAAAGGTCAGAATTCTTAAGAAGAATGCCATCGACAAGATAATGCACATTTAAAGAAGACTGTGTGCTCTAGTTAGGGCTTCCTTTGCTGAGAAGAGACTCCAAGACCAAGGTGTCCTTATAAAGAACAACATTTAATTGGGGCTGGCTTACAGGTTCTGAAGTTCAGTCCATTATAATCATTGGGGGAAACATGGCAACACCCATGGCAGACATGGTGCTGGAGGAGCTGAGAATTCTACATCTCATTCTGAAGACAGCCGGAAGAAGTCTGTCTCCCACGTGGTTAGGGGGAGGGTCTTAAAGTCCACTCCCAAAATGACACATTTCCTCCAACAAGGCCACACCTACTCCAACAAAACCACACTTCCTAATAGAGCCACTCCCTGGGCCAAGCATATTCAAATCACCACACTGGGCCAGCAAGAGTGGCATGATGACTTTTTTAAGATGAAGGGGAGTCAGTGATACCCACTCGGCTTTATTTTTTTAAAGAGTTATAGTTTTTCATCATGGATGTTTGGGTGTGACATCAGTCAGTGGTGTATCGCAATAATGTTCCCACAGGCTGAGAGTTTCTGAGGCCCTTTTTTTTTTTTCAGCATATCATATCCTGAGGTCCATGTAGCCTCCTCCCTCACTAGTTACTGTTCTAAAAGGAGCACAGGCCCCCCTTTAGTTTCCACCTCCTGTCCAGGAAGCTGGCAGCTGCTTCAGATGGGGAGGACCACCAGAGCAAGGGAACCATGTGGAGAGCAAAGGGCAGCCAATGTTGGAGGGAATGGAAGATGAATTCCGTCAGTAGATTATGTGGTATTGGGGAGCTCTGGAACTTTGCATACTTCAGATCTGACTAAGGAGAGGATCGGTGTGCCATAGATATATTTCATTCTGGGGACTAGCAAAATAAATGTCGTGGGTAAAGAGAGACAACTATTGGGGCACATGAGTCACACTACTGTGAATCCAGGTCTATTCCATTTCTCTGACAGGCTCAAAAATCAATATATCTTCTAATCCAGGAGTTGGCAAGGTTTTTGAGTATAGGGCCAGATTCTAATTATTTAGGATGTATTGGATTTGAACTCAGTGCCTCCTGTGCCCAAGGTGAATGTTCTACTGCTGAGCTATATCCCAGCCTACTTCTTTTTTAAACGTAACAGTGTTGAGTTTGTTCACTGACAATTTCATACATGTGTAATACACTCTTGTTGTTTTACACTTCTCACCTCCCTTCCGCCTCCATCACCTCCCTCCTCCTTGCAAATCTCCTTCCTGCTGTCATGACAACTGTTGTTGCCTCGATGTTCTTGTTTTACTTTGAGATGGCGTCTCGCTAAGTTCTCCATGCTGGCCTTGAGTTTACTCTGCAGTCCAGGCAGGTGTGAACTTTTTTTTTTTTTTCATTTTCCTGACTCAGCTTCATGAGGAGCTGGTCTGACTCAGAGTGTGGGTGCTTTAAGCCTGCAGCTCCTACAGTCTGCTCTAGCTCTTCTCAGTAGCTCCATGGCTAGGGAAGGGCCCCCAGAGTGTGAGAATGAATGCATGCGGAGCTGTTCTGACAGGACAGCACTGAGAACAGAGACACGGGTTCCCCAACATTCTCATGTTTGTAGGATTTGATCATTTGTCAGTCAGGAAAAGTTATCCCCAAACCTGCAGAAACCACCCTCAGCTATTAGGAGGGAGAAGCAAGATTGACCCATGAACATGGCAGTTGGCTGTACCCCTGATCTGGACCAAAATGAAAGAATCTACTTGTTCTTGATATGGACATAATCTATTAGTACCTTCCACCAAAGTATTTTAAAGGTTCCAGTAGAACTTAAAATTAAGATGTGCTCAGTTTCTAAGGTGATGTTCACAACCTATATAGGATTGTTGAGAAGTCCAAGGACATCTCAGGAAAACTGTTAAATAAGTTATATACCTGTAAATGGTTTAGGGGGCACATCTTTTTGAATGAGTATTCCTAACATGGCATGCTTCTTTTGGGGTAATTTTCTGTAGTGATATATGTATTAATATGCATAGAAGTTCTCTCTGTTGAATGCCTTTGGCTTCAAGGATAGGTTAGGCAAACAATAGAAGCTCAACAGATATTTTAGGACCACATGATCATGTTTCCTTTCCAGATGAAGGAGCAATGCATTGCAGCACGTATATTTTTAAAGAGAATATACTTTTGTATATATTTTGTGTATATATTTAAAGAGAATATACTTTTAAACTAGAAAAAAATGATCTAGTTGCCTCTTCAGAGATGCTTCTAGCATTAGAAGAGAGGAAAAAACCTACTCATTTGTCTGAGGTATATTACAAATAGCCTCAGGTGAAATCAAAGATAGGAAAAATGAATAAATGGTGATACCTTAGTTCTCAATGGATATGAAAAATTATTTCTTTACTTCACTATAAACCAAGAATCCCAGAGTAGTTGATGTACCAATGGCCTCGGTTTTTATGGGAATCAGTCACTCTTTGTTAACATGAAGAAAATGTCCCAGGTCTAGTAATTCAATTTTAAGATCGATGCTGTTCAATTATTTAGTAATAAATCCTCTTAGAACAGCATTATATAAGCACTGTGCTGTTTTAGTGGATGTTGGGGGGAGATGAGAAGACAATTTATTGATCAGATGAGACTAAGGGTGACTGATAAATTTCTGAAAATGCTAGAGTTTTCCCAGTGCTGAAAACTGCTTAGAAATTCTTCTGGTGGTTCACCCATGGATTAAGAATGCAGTTGCAAAACCCTGGCGTCTTTGAGATGCAAAAGCCATTTCAATATATTATTACTCTTTGAGGCCAAGTTCTGAGGTCACTTCCAAAGGCCAAGATCATCTTTAAGGAACACTGAAACATGGAAATCTGTTAGGGGAGTATTGTGTTGGGAACGTACCATAGGACAGGGGTTTCAAGGTGGGAAGCCTTCTTTCTAGGTGAGCATCAGTCAAAACAGAGAGTTTGTGGTATTAAATGATACTATTGGAAAAATGACTTCTGTGTCTATAAGTCCCATGTATCTGATGATTAATAACAGGAGAGATATTGAGAAGGAGCTTGATGTAGAAAGTACCGCCTCCGTTTCTTACATCCTGCTCACGGTGGAACCATTAGTTGGTTGGCTAGAGACCAATGTTACTTTGATTGGAGAACAACATCATTTGGAGACCACGACTGGTTGGGGAACATTACTGTTTTGGGGTTGGGAGAATGCTCAAATGTAAAAGGCACAGAAGATCCATATTAATTTACACTCTTGAGCAGCCTGCTGGATTAACGCTTCTATTTTCTCCATAACATCTCAGCTCCATCCCCCCCTTCCTGCACTTGGCAGGAAGCTACTCTCTAGCTATGCCCACCTCCATTGAGCCCTGTGCTTACCACGTGTCAGCTTTGTTGTGCTTAAAAATCATAATGGTTCCTTTGCTTACAACTGTAATTACATAATTTAATTAAGTATTATGCAAACAAATTATGAGAGTGAAAAGAGAATTATCTTCTCTGAAGATAAAGTCTGATGCTTTTGATGAAAAAAATATTAGGAAGCTAGTTGGCCAAAAAAACTGCTGCCAAGTTGCATGTGAGAGGAACAGATGTTGCAATGCTGAGAAGAAATACAAAAGCTCTGTGTCTGAAATCACACTCCACTAGAGGTTTTCAAGCCTTTCAGCATTTTCAAAGACCTGGAGGTGGATGTGTTTTGTGTAAGAAAAATCTGGATCTTTAGTTGGCAGACCTCACTCAGGGCTTCTATACTTTACCCAAACAGGAGGAAACTGGACTGGCAGATGACTAGCTTTGAAAATAATTAAACTGATTAGAACAGAGACTGTGAGCTGTGTATCAAACTGGGTGCGTGTGTGTGTGTGTGTGTGTGTGTGTGTGTGTGTGTGTGTGTGTGTGTGTGTGTGTGTGTGTGTGTGTGTGTGTAACTGGAGGCCAAAGAACAAGTTAGGGTGTGGCTCTCAAGGATTCATCCACCTGTTTTGTTTGTTTTGTTTTGTTTTGTTTTGTTTTGTTTTGTTTTGAGACATGGTCCCTCACTGGTCTGGAAGTCACAAAGTTGCCTAAGGTGGCTGTAGGGATCTGCCTGTCTCTGCTTCTCCAGTGCTTAGTTTATTTATTATTTGTTCTTTCAATATGGCCTCTGTGGATCAAACTCACATCTTCCTTGTTGGAAGCCAAGTGTGTTGCTGACTGAGCCATCTCCCCAGCCCCTGGGCCCTGGCATTTATTGTTTGCTCCTTAAACTGCAGAGCCCCTCCCTGGGTGTTAGCTGCGTCTTAGCAGGCATGTCAGAGGAGGAGTTTCTGGGTGTCATTCTATTGCTTCACCTGGTGTGTGCCTGAGCACTGGTCATTGGGATGTGGACATGATACCTTCCATTTTTGCTGTACCCCTAAAAAGGTGCTCACAAGCTCACCTTCAAATCCCTTTCCTGAATGCTGGTCCACAGGCCAGGTGGGAATTGGAACTAAAACCTTGAATTGCGCAATGCCAGAACCCCAGTGAGTGCTAGAAACCGAACCCATGTCCCCTGCATGATCAACAAGTGCTCTTAGCTATTGAACCATCTCTCTATCCTGGATTAATGTTTTAAAATTATTACTTTTGCCTTTGGGCCACTCCTTGCTCTCTTTAAAATTCATGGCCTCTTTTTCCATTAATTGTTGTTATATGCACACACACAGACATACACACAGACACACAGACACACAGACACACACACACACACACACACACACACACACACACACACACACCTAAATAAATAAGTATAAATTGTTCAGCTTGTATAATGCTACTTGCATGCATGTTTTCAGGGCTGACCACTGGTATTAGATAAACAGTTGGTGTGCTCTTTCCTGGGGAAGACAGTTTCTCTTGTTCTCAGACTCCAAGGAATGCTATTTGACACCTAAGCAGTGCACAGTTGTGAAGTCTCAGCCCAACTGAGGTACACATTGACCCCTTCCTCCTACAGTTCTCCTGTCTGTGAGACATCAGATCAAATAAGTGGCCTGCACTGTGCTGAAAGCAATGGACACAGAGCTCAGGCTTTGTCTACATTGGAGAAACTTGTGAGTCTTGAAAAAGAATTCTATGGACTAATTTTTACTAACATGAAAAATGCTAAAGAAAAGGTGAAATTATAAAATGACATTGAGATCATAGCTGTATTAAAAACATGTATCTCAGGCTTGTAAGATGGCTCTGTGGATAAAGAACTTGCTGTCCAACCTTAAGACTTGTATTCAGTTCCTAGGACCTACGTGGCAGAAGGTACCAACTCTTGCAAGTTGTCTTCTGTCCTTCACGCAGTTGCCTTGAGGTGTGTGTGTGTGTGCGCTCACAATACTATACATATACATGGAATAGATATTTTAAAAGTGTATATCTTGGGTGTGTGTGTGTGTGTGTGTGAGAGAGAGAGAGAGAGAGAGAGAGAGAGAGAGAGACAGACAGACAGACAGACAGACAGACAGACAGACAGACAGAGAATGCAATTAGTCTGAGAACGTTTAGGGACATGTGCACTGATATACACAGCGCTATCAGCGATCTCTGGTTTAGTAAGGCTCACATGGCTGTGTGCACAAGGCAGGGACTAGAAGCAAAGGATAGTTTTCATCACTCTGTCTTCCACATTCGGCTGTGTTCCCACACTCCTTCTGCATTTAAAGAACAGTCAAGATCATGAACTAGCAGCTTCCTTGAGCTACTAACTGAACAGGGCAGAGAGGAAAGGCTTGCCACCATTTGCCCAGCCGCTCTAGAAAGAGACCTCAAGCACTTAAAAGTGTGTAAAGTGCTCAGCTTTGCAGAAGTCATTTCACACCTAGGAATTTAGCCCAGAAAAGGGACCCATGGTGTGCAGAGGGAATTTCAACGGGAGAA
>CACVCL010022679.1:0-34700 GCA_902729485.2 Mus minutoides
CCCAGCATATTGCTGCATATCTGAAACACACCTCAGTATCAAAGACAAACACTACCTCAGAGTTAAGGGCTAAAAGACCATTTTACAAGCAAATCATCCCAATAAACAAGCTGGAGTAGACATTCTAATATAGAATAACATCAACTTGCAACCAAAAGTTATCACAAAAAGATAAAGAAAGACACTTTATACTCATCAATGGAAAAAAATCTAATGAGAATTATCAATTCTAAATATCTATGCTCCAAATGCAAGGGCACTCACATTCTTTTTTTTTTTTCTTCCAATTTTTATTAGATATTTTCTTCATTTACATTTCAAGTGTTATCCAGAAAGTTCCCTATACCCTCCCCTCTCCCGGCCCTGCTCCCCTACCCACCCGCTCCCACATCTTGGCCCTGGCGTTCCCCTGTATTGGGGCATATAAAGTCTGCATAACCAAGGGGCCTCTCTTCCCACTGATGGCCAACTAGGCCATCCTCTTCTATATATGCAGCTAGAGACATGAGCTCAGGGGGTACTAGTTAGTTCATGGTTATTCTTCCACCTAGTGGGTTGAAGACCCCTTCAGCTCCTTGGGTACTTTCTCTAGCTCCTTCCTTAGGAACTCTGTGTTCCATCTAATAGCTGACTGTGAGCTTCCACCTCCATGTTTGCCAGGCATTGGTATAGTTTCCCCCGAGACAGCTACATTCTTAAAAGAAACTTTTCTAATACTCAAGGCACACATTTCATTTTACACAATAATAGTGGGAGACTTCAACACTCCACTCTCGTCAATGGACAGATCATGGAAACAAAAACTAAACAGAGGCACAGAAGTGTTGGACCAAATAGATTTAACAGATATCTATGGAACATTTCACCATAAAGCAAAAGAATATACCTTCTTCTTAGTACCTCATGGTACCTTTTCTAAAACTGACCATATAATTGGTCACAAAACAGGCCTCAACAGATAGAATAAGATTGAAACAATCCATTCATCCTATCAGATCACCACGGACTACAGCAGATCTTCAATAATGACAAAAACAACAGAAAGCCCACATACACATGGAAGCTGAACAATGTTCAACTCAATAAAGAAAGAAAGGAAAGAAATTAAAGACTTTTTAGAATTTAATGAAAATGAAGGCACAACATACCCAAACTTATGGGACACAATGAAAGCAGTGCTAAGAGGAAAACTCATAGCTTTGAGATTCTCCAAAAAGAAACTGAAGAGAGCTTTCACTAGCAGCTTGACAGAACACTTGAAAAGCCTCTAGAACAAAAGGAAGCATATACATCCAAGAGGAGTAGAGGGCAGGAAATAATCAAACTTGGGCTGAAATCAACCAAGTAGAAGCAAAAAGAACTGCACAAAGAATCAACAAAACCAGGAGCTAGATCTTTGAGAAAATCTCTTTCCCCCCTTCTCTCTCCCTTCTTCTCTCCATCCCTCCTTGCCTCCATCCCTTCCTCTTTCTTTCTTTCTTTCTTTCTTTCTTTCTTTCTTTCTTTCTTTCTTTCTTTCTTTCTTTCTTTGTTTTTATCAAATAGAGTCTAACAGGACTCAAACTGAAAAAGGAAACCTGAGTTGAGAAAATGTCTCCATCAGATTGTCTAGTAGGCAAAAGATCATTGAGTAGTTTCTTGACTCATGATTTACTCTTTCAGGTGCCAACCATGAACAGCTGGAATAAGAATTCAGTCTGCACAAGATAGTAATTCTACTCCTTCATGACCTCTTCTTCAGTGCCTGCCTCCAAGTTTGTGTTTGCTTTCCTGTCCTAACTACCACTCATAATGTACTATAAGATATAAGATGAAATAAACTCTTTCCTCTCCAAAAAAAGAGAAAAGAAATAGCTTAGATGTTCATCAACAGATAAATGGATAATAAAAATGTGATACTTGTATACAATAAATTTTATTTAACTCTAAAGCAAAATGAAATGAAAATCTCAGATAAATAGATTAGAGTAGAAAAAGAAAAAATAAAATAGTTATAAAGATTCTTGTAAGTCTTAATTTTGGCATATATTAAAATGTACACCTGACAAATACAGAAGTGGATGCTCACAATCATCTATAGGGCAGAACACAGTGTCCCCAATGTAGGAGCTAGAGAGAGTACCCAAGAGCTGTAGGGGTCTGCAAAACTATAGATGGAATAACAATATGAACTAATCAGAACCCCCAGAGCTCATGTCTCTAGCTGCATATGTATTAGAAGATGGCCTAGTTGGCCATTATTCGGGAAGAAAGGCCCTTGGTCTAGCAATGTTTATATGCCCCAGTACAGGGGAATGCCAGGGCCAAATAGTGGGAGTGGGAGGGTAGGGGAGCATGGCGGGGGGAGGATATAAGGAACTTTTGGGATAACACTTGAAATGTAAATGAAAAAATTCTCTAAAAAAATGTACAGATAATAACTATATGTATCATTAGGATTTTACAAAAAGTATAGCACATCTGTCTTTTCTGCACTTTATATAACTGGAGTTCTAAAGTACTCTTTTTTGTGTGCTCGCATATTGATATCTTAAGAACTCATTAATATGCTTGAATGCAGCACTTGTAATTTAGTAGTTATCATGGCTGATTGGCATTAAAACTGTGGAGCCATAGTTAGATTTTGTCATTGAGCTATGCTATTGATGAGCAACTAAGTATTATTGAGTTACTATCAACATTTTTGAATAGTCTTTTAATTAAGTTTTGCATGGAACTTCATTTGCTTTGTATCTAAGAGAATAATATCTGGGAAATAGTTTGTGTATATGAATAGCTCTCATAAATACTTCCAAGCAGTTGTTCGAAGCTAATTACTGGGGTGATCCATGTTCTTGTTAACACTGTATGTTATCTATTTTATTTTAGAAATTCCTACAAATGTACAGTAGTCATGACTTGCAGTTTTGGTTTTATCTAGTCCTATGGCCCCTTTCATGTGTTTTGTGAATGTGAGAGTTCCATTTTTGTCCATTACTAAATTTCTATATATTATATATCTAAGAATATAGTGATATTCTTTGTATTTTTTATTAGATATTTTCTTTATTTAAAATTCAAATGCTATCCCGAAAGTTCACTATACCCTCCCCCTGCCCTGCTCCCCTACCTGCCCACTCCTACTTCTTGGCCCTGGCATTCCCCTGTATTGGGGCATATAAAGTTTGTAAGACCAAGGGGCCTCTCTTCCCAGTGATGGCCGACTAGGCCATCTTCTGCTATATATGCATCTAGAGACATGATCTCTACTGTTTAGTTCATATTGTTGTTCCTCTTAAAGGGTTGTAGGCCCCTTCAGCTCCTTGGGTAATTTCTCTAGCTCCTCCATTGGGGGCCCTGTGTTCCATCCAATAGATGACTATGAGCATTCCCTTATATCTCTCTTTTTATTTGTACCTGTTATTTTAATAGTCTGGAATGAGGTTTATATTTGTATACTTTATTAGTTTTTCATTTATTTATTTATTTATTTATTTATTTATTTATTTATTCATTTATTGATACAAGATCTTGCTATGTAGCCTTAACTGGTCTCAAATGTTCAATTCTTTTTCCTCCATCTTCTGAGCTCTGAGATTGCAGCAATCTCATCCCTGAAAAAATATTGAATTTTTCAATTATTCATATAAGAAAATATTGGTTTAACTTAATGAATGGTTAATTAAAAATGAAGCAACTTAAATTCACTTCACAAATATTTTTTCACATATCAGACATGCTAAGCTATGAGGATTTTACTTCTCATTTTTATCTCAATAAATTGATCTAGGTTACTAGATTATAACTAGAATTTTACTTATAATATATTTTCTTCATGCATCTTCCTGCATCTCAATACTTAAGGTCAAACAACTTTTGAGATCTTTTATTCCTCAAGAAAACCTACCTAAAAATTAAGGCATGTTTTGAGAAGAATCCAGTAGTTCATCAACTTTGAATTCAATGAATCAAATTATATAAGGTATCTCTAATTAAGCCTTGATCTTTACCCTTCTGCCCCAGTGTTTCAGCTGTTTTACTGGGTCTGGTCAATGTGATCATGGGAGAATGGGATCATATGTAGTCAAACTAATCCATTTATTCAGCAGGGATGTTGGGGGCCATGTTGTTTAGTAAAACTGTGTGTAATAATCCGAAGACTATTTTAGTATCTTTCAAGCCACTAGGGAAAGAGAAAGAACTACCTATCTGGAGACTGGACTATCTAAAGATTGAACTATAGTAAGTCTTACCACTTCTATTTTCTTTTTAAAAAATTTTTATTAGATATTTTCTTCATTTACATTTAAAATGCTATCCCAAAAGCCCCCTATACCCTCCCCCCACCCTGCTCCCCAACTCACCCACTCCAGCATCTTGGTCCTGGCATTCTCCTGTACTGGGGTTTATGATCTATTTTCTGAAGGAAGCTCTCTCAGTCCTGTCTGCTTAGTCTCTCTATCAAATTCAGCATCTTTACTTTGTTCAAGCTAATTCAACAACTATTACACAAATTATAAAGAAGGTTATTCATGTAGGGTATATGACTATATATATGTGTGTGTGTGTATGTATGTATGTATGTATGTATGTATGTATGTATGAATGATTATTAAATTTAAGTTATTGCATCTCACTGATTAGAATCCAATTTTGAAAAGATCCTTTGAAGTTGAAATGATATGATAACATTCTTAAGACTTTAAATCTTTTGACTCCTGCAGAGACTTCAACTCTAGAGGGTCCCCAAAACACACTAAGACCAAATTTCATACTGGCAAACTAAACTTTGTTATGCATCAAAAGCTACCTTATAATTTTTAAATTTTTTTTCTGAATATATTCAAAGAATTTAAACATAGTATAGAAGTATTTTTACATATGTATATTTTCAAACTTCTGTCCAACAAAGTGTCTTTCAGTTTTATATTCTGTGCTTTATATCACACCATGCGCAGTGAGCACGCATCTTAAATATGTTTCCCTCATTGTTGATAGATGAAAATACACATTGTTTTTGCTCATTTTTAATTTCTTACACTTTAGTTAAGAATGATTTTCAATCACTTATCACAAGAATTTCCTTATTTGATTTATACTTCTCTTTATTGAACATGAAACTAATTAAATTGAACCAGAACTAGAATTTATTGAACATTGAATTAAATTAAACTAGACTGTGTTGTAGATACATGACAAGATCAGTACAATACCCAACCCCATGAAGGGAGAAGAGAGAACCAGTTTAGGATAAACTTCTAATAGATGGCAGACAGTGATGAGTACTGAAAGCAGGTGATCCTGCAATACCTCTCCTGGGCATGTATCCAGAAGATGTTCCAACTGTTAATAAGGACACATGCTCCACTATGTTCATAGCAGCCTTATTTATAATAGCCAGAAGCTGGAAAGAACCCAGGTGTCCCTCAAGAGAGGAATGGATACAGAAATTATGGTACATTTATACAATGGATTACTACACAGCTATTAAAAACAATGAATTTATGAAATTCCTAAGCAAATGGATGGATCTGGAGGGTATCATCCTGAGTGAAGTAACCCAATCACAAAAGAACTCACATAACATGTACTCACTGATAAGTGGATATTAGCCCAGAAACCTAGATTACCCAAAATACAACTCAAGAAGAATGAAGATCAAAGGGTGGACACTTCACCCCTTCCTAGAATTAGGAGCAAAGCACACATGAAAGGAGTTTCAGAGATCAAGTGTGGAGCTGAAACAAAAGGATGGACCAACCAGTGACTGCTGCAGCTGGGGATCCATCCCATAATCAGCCACTAAACACAGACACTATTGCATATGCCAGCAAGATATTGCTGAAAGGGCCCTGATATATCTGTCTCATGTAAGGCTATACCAGTGCCTGGCAAACACAGAAGTGGATGCTCACAGTCAGCTATTGGGTTCCATCCAATAGGGTGGAACACAGGGTTCCCAAGGGAGGAGCTAGAGAAAGTACCCAAAGAGCTGAAGGGGTCTCCACCCCTATAGGTGGAAGAACAATATGGACTAACTAGTACCCCCAGAGCTCATGTCTCTAGCTGCATATGTAGCAGAAGATGGCCTAATTGGCCATCATTGGAAAGAGAGGCCCCATGGTCATGCAAACTTTATATGCCCCAGTACAGGGAACGCCAGAGCCAAAATGTGGGAGTGGGTGGGTAGGGGAGCAGGGTGGGGAATGAGGGAGGGTTTAGGGGACTTTCGGATAACATTTGAAATGTAAATGAAGAAAATATCTAATAAAAATTTTTAAAAAGAAGAAGAAAGCCAGGGAATAGAAGGGAATGATGAGAGTTCTATGTCAGACAGATGGTTAAGAAAATCTCTCTCTGTTCAAAGAACAGTTATACCATGCATGTATGTGTGCACAGAGAATTCTCTGTACAGGTTTGTGCACATGTTCTGAGAGGTTACACAGGCATATGGAGAGATGCCTTTGGCGAGCAGAGGTTAACCTTGGTGTCATTTTCCATGAACTGTCTACCTTATATTTTGAGATTGGTGTCTCTGGGACCTGAGACTCATTGACTCAGCTAAGAAGAAAGACTAGTGAGCCCCAAGGATCTATCTGCTCATCTCCACCTCCTCAGCACTGGGGTTACAAGCACTAGTCACTGTTGTTTTTTGTTTGTTTGTTCATTTGTTTTTGTTTTCTATGGATTCTGGAGATCCAACTCAGGGTCTCCTTTTTGGGCACACACATTTATAAAAGTGTGTGACCCCATGAACACACATACACACACTAACAAAGATGGCTTTAGAAACAGTCCTATGATTAATACTTAGAGTGTCAACAGCATCAGACTCACAAGATTATTCTGAAGGTCACATGAAGGTTATATTCATATCTTGGTGTCTAATAGGTAGTAAATAATTTAAAAATTGAATGTTTTTATTATTAAGTTGAAAAGCAAGTTCTATGTGTGTCTCAACTGGACAAAGCCACTCAACCTAATTTGCATCTTCCTCTTGCAATTGTTTCTTGGAAATTAAGGACTGAACTCTTAGGAGGATGTGATAGATGCTGGCTGCCATTCAAGATTATAGCAATGCAAAATTCCAGTCTGTTTCCAAACTCTCCTGTGCAATTGAGCATCATTTTAAATGTTAGCAATTTAAATCAAATGTAGTCATCTCTCTGTTTGCAGTCCTCTGAAAAGCTCATGCAAATTTTCTGAGACTCTGAAACTAATCAAGTACAGAGTTCTGTAAATTGCAGGAACTTCTAACTATTACTATTTCTACAGATACTAGTAAGAGCATAAGAGGGAAAGTGTGAAGCACACTGTAGCTGGTCCAGAGTAAGTGGCAATCCATCACATTTATCCAATTCTTCATTCATCCATTGAAGTACTTATAGATTTCTTCTTTCCTCGTTCTTCATTTCTAAACATCCAAATCTCTTTGCTTTATTTATGAGAAAAACAAAGCCTCCTTCAGAAGCTATATAAATTTCCACATCATCTCTTTCCTGGCAACATGTTTTATTATGAAGATAAAGACTCTTTTAAGGAGATAAGGCTCAAGTAACCGGAAATACTGTTCCTGCCTCTCCCCTACTTCTCATATCTTCCTCTCAGGACCTCTTTCTCTGTGCCTTAAGTGTATGCATTTACTAGGGAAAGTTTAAAGTCACAATCATTAAGAGTGATTTGAAATTTCCCTAGGTCATTTTTAAAGTTCTATGGAAACATCTTAAATTTATGAGTGGGTCAATAAAGACACTTCCAAGTAGAGCCAAAGAAACATTAGCAACCAAAATTCATCACGATACACTTGGCACAAAACATTTTCTTAATAAATTATCCATTAAGACATCAGGTAAATTAATTGGCATAGACTTTTCCAGAAGACAGTGAAAGGGGAAGGAATGGATTTTAGTGGAAATCGATAGGAACAGAGGGGAGCGCTGAAATAATCACCACAGCTTCTATCTACTTCCCGGATTTCCAAAATCCTGCTATTTTACCTCCCAACCTCACACATATTAACCATTTTCCCAGAAAAGGACAATGGATGAGTTGCCTGAAAGCTCACTTTTGACTTTCTGAATCCTAGGTGGGAATATTTTATAAAGTTCAAACCCAGAAAATGACTTGTATTAACTTTACTACCTGTGTGCCTCTTCTTAACCTCCAAGAACTTTAAGGGCAAAGAAGAAGAAGGAGGAGGAGGAGGAGGAGGAGGAGGAGGAGGAGGAGGAGGAGGAGGAGAAGAAGAAGAAGAAGAAGAAGAAGAAGAAGAAGAAGAAGAAGAAGAAGAAGAAGAAGAAGAAGAAGAAGAAGAAGAAGAAGAAGAAGAAGAATCATCTAAGAATCTGGCCAAGTTCTTTGACTGAAAGAAGAGTATTAACTAATTACCTGCAGAGGTTGGTATGAATGAATTGGTTTCACTTGAACCTATTTACCACTCCTCAACTGCCCCACCTAATGGCAAGAGGTATGTATAGCATTTGTTTTATTTATACCATTTGTGAAAACCACAAGTGACTTTCTATATCAATGCAAACGTGAAGCCTGCAGAAGGTGGCCATCATTGGGAAGAGAGGCCCCTAGGTCTTGCAAACTTTATATGCTCCTGTACAGGGGAATGCCAGGGCCAATAGGGGGGAGTGAGTGGGTAGGGGAGCAGGGCGGAGGGAGGGTATAGGAAACTTTCAGGATAGCATTTGAAATTTAAATAAAGAAAATATCTAATTTTTAAAAAAAGATGAAAGAAAGAAAGAAAGAAAGAAAGAAAGAAAGAAAGAAAGAAAGAAAGAAAGAAAGAAAGAAAGAAAGAAAGAAAGATGACATTGTTACTTCCTTGGGCTAGTCCTATACTAGCACATGCCACATCACTTACAAGAAATTGCCCAGGGCAAATTAATATAACATATGACGTGGAGAGCTGGGGCTGACAACCCAACTGTCCCTCATAAAAGAACAGTCATCAGAACGCCAGTTATAAGCAGCATGAGTGTCCACACTGTGAAATATCCTTCCTTTTTGACACCAATGATAGCCTTTTGTCCCTAGAGATGGCAGACTGTGCTGAGGACCATGCAAGGTAATGGACAAAATGGCTTAGGACATTCTCCTTCTACCCAACTTGAGGTTCACAAAAACAACCCTCTATCCAATGCCTCTGTTCTGAAGAAGGGGGACTCGAGCAGGGATGAAGTGACATGATTTGCGACATTTAATACACATTTAGTGGCAAAGAAAGGGAGGGGCTTGTTACCCAGAAAGCCGGGAACTTGACCTCTCACCATTTCCTGGTAAGTGCATCCTTTGAAGACTTTTAATGAGGAAAAAGATGCATGGTCTCTTATAGGTGGGAGAATTGAAAGTAACAGACCTCATTTCTTTCCTTCTGTGTGCTTGTTCTTAAGGTGCTGTGAATAAAGTCCAGAGCCTTGCATAAAGATAAGTAAGGACTCTACCATTGATTACATTCCAAACCCTTGAGAGGATGAGCATGTTTTTATAATTTAGAACATAGAATTAGGATACTCCACATTAGACGATTATAAACTCAACAAAACACATTATATTATTGTCTTAGGCACTTTTAGCAAAATAGATTTGCCTGGTCCATACATAGCAGAATTGCATACTGGAGTAAAATTGATAAGGTTCTCCAAAGCTTACGGTTCAGGGTCAATAACTGAAATTAACCATTTCCCTTGAAATATTTTCCATTCTTCCTCCGTACCATCTTAGACTGTCCTCTGTGTCTTGACACTGAGTTTGATTGGACTCCATCGAATCTCTAATGTTCTATTTCAAATCCATAGTTGAGTTTTATTTTGTTTTAGCCACTTGCTCTGTCCGTTTATCATTCTGATTGTTTATGAGATTTGTGTATTTCTCTTACACTTTGGAGTACTAGTATTAGAGTTACAGAATACCCATCCAAATTTTTTATTTATTTGTTTATTTATTTGTTTATTTATTTTTGATATGTTTTTTCATTTTCAATTATATATTTTCTTTATTTAAATTTCAAATGCTATCCCCTTTCCTAGTTTCCTCTCCCAAAACCTCCTATTCCCCCCTCCACCTGCTCCCCAACTCACCCACTCCCACTTCCTGGCCCTAACTCGCATGTACATGATAAAGAATTATGCCGCTAGAAATCAATATTAATTCAAGTGTGATCCTCTGACCACCTACCTCACAATCATCAGATTGTTTCAATATGATGATCTCTAGATCCTTTCCCAGACATACTAATTCAAAGTCTCTTGGGGTCAACTTAGAGAACATACATCGAAGCAATTGTTCCTGATGATTCTAAAGCCTATAGTATTTCACTGCCAGAAAAATGAAATTTGAGACCACTCAATGAGGAGAGCCAAGGAAGACATTTATTTTGTGTTTACCACAGAAAGCCCAACGCATGGTATTCTCTTCACCAGGCACCAAAGACTGAATTTGCAGAACCCCTTCAATTAATGAGAGATTTCAATAGCAGGATTTTAAATGTTTTGTTCCTGGTCCCTGTCCTGAGAACAATTTACACAGAAACACAGATGGCTTTCCGTTATCTGTTTTTTTTAAACAATCTAAGTAAATTGGAAAACACATTGTGTTATTATCAAATAGCAGCTGTACCAAAAACCCTACAAAACTAAAATGCAAGGTCATTTTGTGCACAGGGAAAAAAGAGGCACGCAGGCTTGCACATCACTTCCATTGGAAGCGGAGGCTCACCACTTTATCTTACAAACTGCTTTGGTCAGTTAAAACACATGTCTTCCCAATTTCTCTTTTGAATCATTAACATTTCCATTCATTCTGTCCACTCTATCCCTCTTTGCTTGCCTATTTAGTACTCTGATGAGTATCTCTCATTGTTGAGAAATTTCACTATAGCCATACTTCATTTTTAAGGAAAATAATAATCAAATGAAATATATTCCAAAACATTTAACATAAAGATGAATGAAACAATGGATTAAGAAAATGCTCGTTTATAATATTTTCAAATTGCAAGGGTCCAAATATATGATACATCATTTGAGCAACTTGATTTTCTAGACAGTCTGGGGAGGGGGGGCATTCTTTGCTTTTCCAGACAGGAATCTCTAACTTTGTACAGAGGTGCATGCAGCCTAGTTCTACAGATGGCAAAGGTGGATGAGCAGAGAGCTGCGTGATAACATGTGAAACTGCATCTGTTCTATTTGAGGATTTCAATAATTAGAGATCACGTCAGAGAAGCATCAGCTGCAGCTCTGGATGTTCCCTGAGAAGCAGTTGACTATACTGACACAGAGACTCTTTCTTCATGATGTAATTCATTACCATGTTGCCCAGAATGTAATATCATTTGTTATATCTTGTAACATAAAAAGGAGCTTTATCTCAACCATGACACCTAATTCCTGGGTGAAGTGGGAAAAAAACTTGTTCAGTGAGGCAAACACTGATGTGAAATAGAAAATTGAAGAAAGGCAGTCCTGAGGAATACTCACTGTCTCCTATATATCTGGGCATACAACACAATAGAAGTGAAAACACTGTAGAGCATAGACCACTAGGAGAACTATCAAATGGCTGGAATTTTATTTTTGGATTAAAATATCATTTAAATTAACAAATCAGAAATGGCACAAAGCTTCCTTTAATTCTCTTTAGTTTACAAATAGTGATTTACTCTCAAGCTTGTTGTATTAAATTTCACTGTGACAATACTTCATTTTTAAGGAAAATAATAATCCAATAAAATAATTCTTCCAGAACACTTAACATAAAGGTGAATGAAATAATGAATTAAGAAAACACACCAACGATTCCTAAATTACAAACAATAATTCAAAATGTCTAGTAAAGATCAAACGTGAGGATTAAAAAAAAACATCCAAAAGAAGTGCTTTATGTACAAGTAAATAGGAAAGGACTCAAGGGCATCTTGTAGCACTTAGACCTGGATTTAAAATGGAATTTTCCTGGAGGCTGAGAAGAATATGCCATTTGTAGTAATGACCCCAGAGCTGGTGAAATCTGAAAGCTAATTGTGTTCTTTTTCTCATTCCACTCTAGCTAAACAATCAAAAGCTTCCATGTCCAGCAGAAGATGGATTATTCAATAACTGGCCTGGAAGCAGCAGAACACTAGATTGGCAAAACAGACAGTTGAATGCCTGTGTCACTCTTGGATTCTAGAGGGAGTTAAAAAAGAATGCCAAATGTAAAAAACGAAGAAGGAAAACAAAAAGAAAAAGAAAAGGAAATTCTGCTTGTAGATGTAGCCAACAGGGCAGCTACAGTTGAAGAAAATGAGAGAGAATTTGACCCCAATTAGATCACGCAGAGATAATTTAGAAGTTTCGGGAGATAGGAGCTGGTTGAAAGCAGTCATGTTACATGAAGGACACCACTGAATTGTCCGCAGGATTCACATCCCAGAATGACAATCAGAACCGAAGCCCTGAAATGCAACTTTTGCCATTTCAGATCACCAGCATTGGTGGCAGAGAATGAGGTTTGGAATGTATGAATTATGGAGAAATGAAGTTCCCAGAGAGCTAGCTAAGGATCAGAATGTGGACACTTCGCCCCTTCCTAGAATTAAGAACAAAGCACACATTGAAGGAGTTACAGAGATCAAGTGTGGAGCTGAATCAAAAGGATGGACCAACCAGTGACTGCTGCAGCTGGGGATGCACCCCATAATCAGCCACCAAACATAGACACTATTGTATGCACCAGCAAGATAGTGCTGAAAGGGCCCTGATATAGCTGTCTTGTGGGAGGCTATACCAGTGCCTGGCAAATGCAGAAGTGGATGCTCACAGTCAGCTATTAGATGGAACACAGGGTTCCCAAGGAAGGAGCTAGAGAAAGTACCCAAGGAGCTGAAGGGGTCTTCAACCCTATAGGTGGAAGAATAGCATGAACTAACTAGTACACACAGAGCTCATGTCTCTAGCTGCATATATAGAAGAAGATGGCCTAGTTGGCCATCATTGGAAAGAGAGGCCCCTTGGTCATGCAAACATTATATGCCCCAGTACAGGGGAACACCAGGGCCAATATGTGGGAGTGGGTAGGTAGGGGAGCAGGGTGGGGGATGGGGGAGGGTTTAGGGGACTTTCGGGATAACATGTGAAATGTAAATGAAGAAAATATCTAATAATTAAAAAAATAAAAAAATAAAAGGACAACAGAACTTTTCCATCTAGAAAAAATAAATAAATAAATAAAAACAAAACAAAAAGAAATAGCAACTTCTTAGAGAAGATACTCTTGGCATGGTAATTTTAAAAGTGAGACCTTGGTGACTTGATTTTTCAAATTCCATCATTCTTGTCTTTATCTTTCACTGGAAAAAATATTCATTGCCTCTTTTCTAATCAAGAATCACTTTATAGGCTCTCTTCTTTATCACAAGACATGTTAGGTCTAGCTATGCCAGACTCTTCTCTGATCAACTGACAAAACAAAACAAGGGCACCGGTATGCATCATTATGTTCTATTTATTAATATGACTGCATCTCATATTATATAATTATTAAAAGGGGAAAGAGGGGCTCTTTCCTTAACATATTTCCTATAGATTTTACTGTCTTGCTTGCAATTACTACCAAATATGCATTCTTTCCATCCTCTGGAGGATAACTTACCTCCATATGGGTAAAATAGTTCAAAGTAAATGATAATTAAACCTGTGAAACTTCCAAGTAGCCCTTCTTTAAGCACTAGGTGCATTTGAAAGGAAATAAATCAGTTTTGATAAGATTAAGAGAGGGAAAATGCTGCAAATGTTTGAAATTTTCACAATAGAGGCTGCTGGTAATCTTCGGAGTGAATTAAACCTTGCTAGGTAGGGGTTCATTAATGATGATGCTACAAAAAGACCAATGAAAAATGCACATCATAAACGAGATGCCCCACTGCTGGGAATTTCTAGTGTTGCCATTGATTTAACTGCTACTTAAATTTTTTTCCAAACTATCTTACATTAATGAGGCCCATATTTTTTCAACTGAAATATTGAATTACCAACCAAACCCAACTTTTCCCTTTGAATGTACACAGAGAATTCCTTCATACTACTAATACCCAAGTCTGACTATATAATATAACCCATTGCTACTATAGAATGGAGGCAGAACTTGAATCAAGGCAAGAGGTGAATATTAGAAAAAGTTTTCTGACTCCATCTTCTTTATTTGTTTACTAACCCACTGTTGGTTAACAATAGTATACTTTTTCCTTTGGGCATCTGTTAGGTCATGTATGCCCCTGTTATGTGAGGCTTGACTATATTAACACACTGTAAGTTCAAATGAACTAGTTTCACATCTCTCCTATCTTTAGGTTATTCTTTGTTATTGATTCTAATGAAATGGACAGGGTACTAATTAGAGAGGCCAGATTATTCCATTAGCTTGTATTATTCTTGATTACTGGACAATTGCTCTCACTTAGTTTTGTGTGTTCATTGTCCTACACACAGAGACTACATGTGGATATTGTATAGAAAAAAGTTCATGGTTTTGTACGCTGTTTCTCCTCTCTTTCCTGTCAGTTTTTTTTTCTTTCTTAACATTTTCGCTTTAATTATTTCTTGTTTTTAGCTCTCATAATAATTAGTATAGTTATTAAAATCTATATTATTCTAGACAAGTAAAATGTATGATTCAACAAAGCATAGCTATTAGTTTTGAACAGTAATCCTTCTATCTTGTTATACAGTCTATGCATATGAACACAGGAGAGACAATGGACAAATCTTGTAGTTTGGACTTAAAGTGTTCATTTCAAATGAATTTTCAATTCCCCTTTCCCTGATACAAGTATAATCAGCAGAAGTATATAGTACATGCTAATTTATAAGATCATTATGAATTTCCAGTAAGGTACTGTTTGTGAAAATCACTTTGCAGACTCAAGAGAATCATGCTGCAGTTACCACAGTGAGGTCTACACACACACACACACACACACACACACACACACACACACACACACACTTGTTAAGAGAATTATAATGCTTTGAAAAACTACCACAGAGAGAAACAAGAATGATTACATAGATGATATATAATAACATAATAGATAAAATTACAGAAAAGAATGCCTTACTAAATTATAAGAAATTGTTTATACAATTCCAAGAGTGCATTTATCTCTAACTCTTTAGTTTCCAGCATTGATCATAGAGAAAACATGTAGTTGCTTGAATTTAAGAGGAGAAAAATGTGTAGTGAAAGCAGAGATTGATGGAAGCTGGCAGCTGGAAAAGCACAATATCCTAAGCAATGAACTGTTTTCAAATTTGGGGAACAAAATTTGTACCAGGAAATACATTTCTAGGTCATAATTATTGATGTAGAAGAGTCATTTTATAGCTACGGCAAAATGACCTTACCTTCCGAAGTTAAATAACATTAGAACTGGAAGAAGTTTATTCTGTCCAAGAGAGAACAGACTCCATCCTTTGTTGATATCTCCGTACATCAGCTGAGTAGAAAGGCTAAGAAGCACAAACAAATAAGACTAGGCTACTGCTCTGTAATTCAAAGGGATGAAATATGTAGGCACTGCAATTGTCAGAGGAGGAGAATCAGAGACAAAGGCTGAGAGATAGAAAAGAAACAGAGTAACAGAGACAGAGAGAAAAAGACCATATTCCTGGGTAGATCTAAAGTTGATTCCTTACTGGCCTATACGGAACATAGACAAAAATGCATTCAGAATGGATAGTCTGCAAGGGAGAAAAGGATATTCAATCAATTGTCAGAATCATCTTTTACTTCTATCTAAGTAAAACATAGAATAAGTGTGAAATTTGATCAATAAAAGCTTAGTTAAAATAAAATACAAAACAAATTAGAAAGTATATTGAACTGAAGTAGACTAAAGAGTTAAACTGCCCAAGGATAGGTTTGAAAGAAATCTCTTCCCAGTCAGAAATCCACATGCATTTGTAAATCTCTTTTCCAGGAAGGACAAAAATCTATCTAGCCACTTAAATCCACTCAGATCAGAAAGACCATTCTGTAATTAGAAATGAAGCTTTTAGGGAAACGTATTCAAGAGTCCATAAGCGACTGAAGAGCCAATCATCTTGTTCTTTGCATAGGTGAATTCTTATGATTTATATAAGGTTATGAAAAAACAAAAATATGATTCGTGTCTACATCTAGCCAGGAAATCTAAAATTTACTTTCAATAAGAAATATGAATATATTGTTTTTTAATTGACCAGAATTATTATGAAAGGTGACATACATTTCAGGGGCTTTGCCTCTTTTCTTATGCTAATACTTCAGATATGTAAGTTCAAGGTAATTTTAGTATAAATATCAACTGCTTTTGCTCATCTATCATATGTGGACAGTAATATTATTAATATCATGTTATGTTTTTAAACAAAACCATGGAATAAAACAAATATATATATATATATACTCAGTATGTATATACATTATTATATTTGATAACTATTTAATAAAGATTGGTCACTAATAGTATATTATAAATAATTTACATGATAATTTGAAGTAGCTTAGCCTTTTGCCATGTGCTTTGGTGCATACATGTTCATATATTTACATGTATAAATACACAAAATATAGTTGTTCCCTATATCCATGGGGAATATGTTCAAAGGCTCCTTTTATTATTTTTTTCTTTTTATAAAAGTAACTGTTTCTTTTTTAAAGAAGTAAATAGATGATGTCTTAGTGAGAGTTTCATTTGTATGAAGTGATACCATGAGCAAAGCAATTCTTATAAAGGCAAACATTGAACTGGGGCTGGCTTACAGTTTCAGAGGCTTAGACCATTATCATCATTGCAGGAAGTGTGGCAGCCTGCAGGCATTCAGAGTGCTGGAACAGCCAAGAATTCTACATTTTGTTTGAAAAGCAGCAAGAAGGAAACTGGATTCCACACGGGGTGGAGCTTGAGCATAGGAGATCTCAAAGCCCATCCCCACAATGACATACTTCCTCCAACATGGCCACACATCCTAATAGTGCCACTCCCTATGGGTCAAGCATTCAAACACATGAATCTATGGGGGGAGGCAAATCTATTTGAACCACTACAGGTAATAAGTAGACTTTACCACTATTATATTAAAGTATTTAAAGTCTCCTTGGTGATGTGAGATAATGGCCGTCTACTTTGCACCTAGCGTACTAGTCTAGCCCACTATTAATTAAACATGGTCTTGCGGATCTACATGTTCCAGCATACATTTGCAGTTCCTGTGTGTGCAAATACAGTATTCTGCCAGGAATAAATAGTTTCATTCTCCAAGTTTAGTTGCCCAAAGTCCACTGCAGTCTGCAAACATTAAAAGGAAAATTTCAGAATTAAATAATTCATGTTTTAAATTGTATAGCATTCTGTATGCACGATGATGAAATCACACATTCTTCTACTTCAATTTGCCTGGAACATAAATTATCTATTTGTTTAAAAAAATAAAAAAAAAAGAAAAGAAAAGAAAAGAAAAGAAAAGAAAAGAAAAGAAAAGAAAAGGATACCTGAAACCACAAATAGTACTGAGCTCTTTAAGTTCTCTTTTAAATCATATACATATATAGCTATGGTTAAGCTTAATTTATAATTGAAACTCTGCAAACTACCAACAATAAAAATAGATTAATTATAACAGAAGTTATGGAACTATACACCTTTTCTCAAAATATAGTACATTCAGATCTGTTTGTGATGGTGTGGTATGATATGAGAGAGGTATTATGTGGTATTAGTCCACTGTCCAAGAGGTGATGGGATAAGATACTTGCAATACCTCCACAGTCAATCTGACAGCAAGAGCAATTATGTTACTCACAGGATATAACAAATGTAGCATGGGTTCACTGGGCAAAGGAACTTGCTCTCTACGATGAAGAAGGGCAGTATGTGCTTTCATAAGACACCTGAGAATTTCATGGAATGTAAGATTCATGAAACAGTTGACTTGTGGAACCTTTCACTTAATATCTTCAGTTCATCTTTGACCTTATTCATTGATATAAGCAAGACACCCATAATAATAATAAAAAATAAACTGATAGTCTTAAATGGTCCACATATTCAGACTTTGGTGGGCAAATAGAATAAGTAAAGCCCATTCCACAGATAACTAAGAGCCATTCAGAGCCCTGTTAAATATTTCTTGACATATCACAGAAAGAACGACTCCTGCATGCAGCTAGAATTGTCCCAGTTCCTCCTGAGCCTTGTTCCAGTTCCACAACCATCACTGCTTCTATTTGGGTCCCCACTCTTTTCCTCCTTGCTTTAGCTCAAGACAAAATACAGAATTTTTAGTGTCCTGGGACATTGTTTCAATGCTGTTGCATTTATAGAAAATGGAAAGAAGAGTCCAAAGGAGATTGACAAACCATGTACCTTCATTCACTGTCACTGGACTTCACTGCCCCTAATGTCATGTGAACCAAAAGCTCTGCTCTAGATCCACCTGGAAAACCCTTCCAATCATGGTTGTAGCCCTGCAGAATCTTCTCACTTCCTCTTTGCTTTTTATAGCCCTTTATAGCACTCTTTCCTTAGATTTTCTCTCGACTAAGGACAGATTAAAATATTTTATTAGGTAAAATATTCTTGTCTTCTCTGTGGAGTAATTCTCTTTCCCAATGACCCAATAGAGCAATGGCTTTATTCACAAATAACTGGCCAAGTCCTCTGACACAATGAAGGAAATAAATAAGTGAATTAAGGTGCAAAATAAGAGAACTATCTACATACTCTTCAATGTGACGAATGAAAGAAAATGTGGCATGTTTACACATTACTTAGTAGACATCTGAGAAAACACAAACCAGAAAATGTCCAATGTAAGAAAGATTTTTACCTTATATATAAAGAATGTTCTTACTAGGTACTTGCTTCTAGTTTAGATGGTTTCCACAGAAAAAAATTTACTGTAGTTCTTATCCTTGTTACTCTATAAGAGGTTTTCAATTGTCTCTCTAGATAGATGCCTTTAAGATTTTTCTCTGTCTTTCTTTAATATTCCCTCTCCCTCTCCTTCTCCTTCTCCCTCTCCTCCTGCCTCTCTCTCTCTCTCTCTCTCTCTCTCTCTCTCTCTCTCTCCCTCTCTTTTGTTGTGTATCTTGATTTATATCTTGTTTAGTATACTCTTGGCTTTTAAAGCCGTAATTTGGAGTCTGTCATGAATTTCAAAGAATTTATACCATTATTTCTTAAAATATATCTTCTATATATTATTTTATAATTATATGTTATATTATATATAGTTATTTTATAATTTTCCATTACACAAGTTATATCATTAATCATTATACCACATTTATTAATGTATTGTCCCTTTCTTTCCCCACCTCTCTTTCACCATCTTTCTCCCTCCCCCACCCTCTTTCTCTTTAAATTCCAGTTTGTATAAATTCTGCTGATTTATCCTTAAGGTCACTAATTCTTTCTTTAGCGTCATCCAGTCTACAAATAGCCTTAGATTTAACTTCTAATTAGCATTTCCCCTTAGCAATTGTCTCCTTCTTTCTTTTAATTTCTTTCTTTTTGTTTTGTTTTCTTTTCCAAAAACACTTTTTATTAGATATTTTCTTCATTTACATTTCAAATTCTATCCCAAAAGTCCCCTATACCCTCCCCCTCCCTGCTCCCTAACCCACCCACTCCTGCTTATTGGCCCTGGCATTCTCCTGTACTAGGGCATATAATTTTCGAAAGACCAAGGGCCTCTCCTCCCAGTGATGACTGACTAGGCCACCTTCTGCTACATATGCAGCTAGAGACATGAGCTCTGGGGGTACTGGTTAGATCATATTGTTGTTCCTCCTATAGGGTTGCAGACCCCTTCAGCTCCTTGATTACTTTCTCTAGCTCCTCCATTGGGGGCCCTGTGTTCCATCCAATAGATGACTGTAAGCATCCACTTCTGTATTTGCCAGGCACTGGCATAGCCTCACAAGAGACAGCTATATCAGGGTCCTGTCAGTAAAATCTTGCTGGCATATGGCATACACCCAGAAGATGTTCCAACTGGTAATAAGGACACATGCTCCACTATGTTCATAGTGGAGCCTTATTTATAACAGCCAGAAGTTGAAAAGAATTCAGATTTCCCTCAACAGAGGAATGGATACAGAAAATGTGGTACATTTACTCAATGGAGTACTACTCAGCTATTAAAGACAATGTATTCATGAAATTCTCAGGCAAATGGATGTATCTGGAGGATATCATCCTGAGTGAGGTAACCCAACCACAAAGGAACTCACATGATATGTACTCATTGATAAGTGTAATACTAGCCCAGAAACTTAGAATACCTAAGATACAATTTGCAAAATACATGAAACTCAAGAAGAAGGAAGACCAACGTGTGGATACTTCTCTCCTTCTTAGAATAGAGAACAAAATATCCATGGAAGGAGTTACAGAGACAAAGTTTGGAGCTGAGGCAGAAAGAAGGACCATGCAGAGACTGCCCCACTTTGGGATCCATTCCATAAACATTCACCAAACCTAGACACTATTGCATATGCCAGCAAGATTTTTCTTCTAATTCCTATCTCTGCTAACATTATGCATCTGCTCTCACATGCTGCCAAACTTTTCCCTCAGAGCTTTGAAACAACTAATTGTCATTCCTCACACTATTAGCTGCAACCCTTCTCCCCTCCTGGGATGCTTTTCTGCATTACTACTTTATGTGTTTCTCCTATCGTCTCATTTGGCATATACTTTTTTTGCTGAAAGCTAGAGAAAATATAGGATAGCAGATAGAGGAATACTTGTTTGTTTGTTTGTGTGTTTGTTTGTTTGTTTAAAAAAATGAATCTGATTATGTTCTCTTCTCCTAGGCCTTCAGCATGAGCTGTGTATTTCATTTGGTTAGGAGCTGGTATACACTCAATTTGTTAGAACTATGACTAGCCACAGTAACCTGCATATATTTGGGGATCTCTTGTGCTTTGATGGTTGAAATTCTTGGCAATGGCAATTTTACTAATACTAGTTGGGCCTCAAAGAGAAACTGTCTCTTGAGTCCATTGTTGACAAATTCTAGTTACCTTTACCTAATACCGATTAGGGTCTTGGTTGAGGTCACACAAGAAGAGTATTCCTTGGTGTTCTGATCAAATCTGATTTCAGGAACATGTCCCTGAGTTTCTAGGCAGCATCTCACCCCTCCTCCTATTGAAGTGCTGACCTCCATGCACATTCCTACCTTAGTCCCCAGAGATCAAACATTGCTTCCCCTGTATCCTTCATCATCTCCATCTACAAACATGCTCCATGAAAGATATCCTACTATGCCCTAAGACAACAAATTTTGGCATTCTTTTATGATTGTCATTTCATTCTATTGGTGACAGTAGATCCTGTTTTTGTTAATCTTCCCAATGGATGCCTGGAGAAGACATTTCCCAAGGAATGTCTTCTATAACATGTATACCCTGCTACCCACAACATCTACTGTGTCCATATTCTCATGCTACCTTACATTTATTCTTTAGCAATTTATTCAAAATTTAGCAAGAATCTTTTTACTGATGCATATGTCCTCTGGTGAATCCTACCCATTCACACAAATGACCGCATCCTCTCTTTGTAGGTGATTGTCTTTCCAGGCTTTGTGGTACCTGGTTGCCCTACAATCTTGGTGGTTCAGCACATTATTTAGAAATCTTGAACAGTGCCTGGCAAATGCAGAAGTGGATGCTCACAGTCATCTATAGGATGGAACACAGGGCCCCCAATGAAGGAGCTAGAGAAAGTACCCAAGGAGCTGAAGGGGTCTGCAATCCTAGAGGTGGAACAACAATGTGAACTAACCAGTACCCCCAGAGCTCTTGTCTCTAGCTGCATATGTAGCAGAAGCTGGCCTAGTTGGCCATCATTGGAAAGAGAGGCCCCTAGGTCTTGCAAACTTATGCCCTAGTACAGGGGAACGCCAGGGCCAAGAAGTGGGAGTGGATGGGTAAGGGAGCAGGGCTGGGGGAAGGTATAGGGGACTTTTGGGATAGCATTTGAAATGTAAATAAAGAACATATCTAATAAAATAAAATAAAATAAAATAAAATAAAATAAAATAAAATAAGAAGTTTTGAACATATGTTTTGTCTAGCGTATATATTTTTTCCTCTATGTAATGGTGGGAAAATAACTTCCTGCAGAGATTTGCAACTCTGAGATTAAGTCAGAAGAGAAATAGTTCACACTGGAATTCCCCAATACATTAAAAATGTGAACGTAAGGTTTTCCTCTGAGAATGACAGAGATAATACAGCTAGGTGGAAAGAATGAATATTTGATTCATTCTAATTCCCAAGTCTTCAAGTAGTTTTGAAGGAATGAGGGTGTCCTTCTCTAAAATTGAAAACTAGTATAGTCTTATAAAATGTTCCACTAAAGAAAAGTTTTTCTCCTACTTGGGAGAAAGTTGTCTCTGTGGTTCAACAAAAAGCAGGTTAATGTTCCTATCTCCTATGCTGACAACTGCATCTAAACAGTTTTCACAAAAGGCTATACGGAAGTATGTGCTATATACAGAGTTGTACCTTTGAAATGAATAAGTTTACTTGGATTTGAAGCAATGGGTTTCTCCTGAATCTCAGGACAGGGAAGGGTATGGCCACCAGGCAGGATCCAAGTAAAAATGCCTCTCATGGGGACACAAGCAAAACACAAGGAGGAAATCAGTTACTGAGAAGAAAGAACATCAGAGGAAGGTTGTGCCAGAAGTAATTATTTTCATATCCAGACCTATGGGTTTTCTTCCTGCATTATGATTTCTTTCCATTACATCCTGTTTCTGTGAAGTTTGGACACATTTCAGAGCTGGAGTTGGTTATAATTCATGGCTCTTGGGGCAATGCAACACCATCCACATGTGGCAGAACAGTAAACCTTGTTGTTTTAATAAAAGAAAGACTGACTCTATACACCCCGGATGAACTGCAGAGACAACAACTTGAGATGAAAAAAATTCAGATTTATCCAAAGTAAAGTCTCTCAAAACATTACAACCCTTTTCTACCTTTATCTCAGACACGGGTTTAGAGAAATGGACTGTGTTAAAAAGCAATAAAGATAGAGAACAAAACACCCATGAAAGGAATTATAGAGACAAATATTGGAGCTAAGACAAAAGGATGGACCATCCAGAGACTACCCCACCCAGGGATCCATCCCATAATCAGCCACCAAACCCAGACACTATTGCATATGCCAGCAAGATTTTGCTGAAAAGACCTGATATAACTATCTTGAGTGACACTATGCTAGTGCCTGGAAAATACAGAAGGGGATGCTCATAGTCATCTATAGGATGAAACACAGGGCCCCCAATGGAGGAGCTAGAGAAATTACCCAAGGAGCTGAAAGGGTCTACAACCCTTTAGGTGGAACAACAATATGAACTAACCAGTACCCCCAGAGCTCATACCTTTAGATGCATATGTAGCAGAAGATGGTCTAGTCGGCCATCAATGGGAAGAGAGGCCCCTTGGTCTTACAAACTTTATATGCCCCAGTACAGGGGAATGCCAGGGCCAAGAAGTGGGAGTGGGTGGGTAGGGGGGAGCAGGGCGGGGGGAGGATATAGGGAACTTTTGGGATAGCATTTGAAATGTAAACAAAGAAAATATCTAAAAATATATAATATGGTAAACAATTAAAAAATGAAAAAAAGCAATAAAAAGTTATTAAAAATCACAAGTGTCTTATACTTCCAAACATTGAAGCACTTTCAATTCTGTTTATTCTTAGAGAAACCAAATGTTCAACTGAAGTACTGTTAGCAGAGATGAGACACACTCCACTTACTAACCAGATTTCTATGCAGACTTTGGGGGAGAATGGTAGCTGATTCTAAGGTTAAAAATTCAGATTGTTTTTTTTTTTTTTTTTTTTTGTCATAATGGACAATTTTTCATTGAGCCTGTTCTGAGAAATACTTGACTTAGGAATTGTAGAGTCAAAAAATGATGGCTTCAAGAGATCTCTTGTAAATCTCATGGTGAGAAGTTAAAATTTTTAACAGATTCAAATTTTATCTAATTTATAGTATGAGGTGAAAAAATAATACAAACACAAGGAGCCATGACTTGGGAAAAGTTTTGATTTGAGGCCATTTCAAAATCCCCCAAAATACTGTATGAATACTAGAAAAAAATATGCCCAGAAATGTTTTTCAAGACAGTGTGTGTGTGCGCATGTGCATCTGCATGTGTGTGTGCGTGTACATGTGTGTGTGTGTGTGTGTGTGTGTGTGTGTGTGTGTGTTGTCCCATGAGTTGCCATATAAACAGTCAGAGAAGGACCCATGAGAGTCACTTCTCTACTTCCACCATGTGGGATTGAACTCAGGGCTGCAGGCTTGGCAGCAGGCATTACCTCCTGAGCCATCTTTCTTGTCATCCTGTCAGGAAGTTTTAACCTACATCCAATGTAGGTTTCTCTTGTCTACATTGATTTCCACTTTTTTTTCCTGATGTTTTTGATGCATGAATTGTTTTTGCAAGTCAAGATATGAAATCCTTTCAAATCGATACCACCTATCTTGCCGTTTTCCTGAGTGCCCTGTCAATTATTTCACAGACATTTTGGTGATGAGGTGCATGCTCTGGTCTCCTACTTGAACACTTCAGAAACCCACTTTTATTATCTCCATTCCTCCATGTATACAGAATCCCCCATCTCTCTCTGGAGGCCTTTGTTGATCTGACAGTGTTTGTGTCTCCATTGGTGTGACTCATATAGTGTTGAAATGAATCCCTGCTGACAAAGTAATGCGGTGCAATTGGGCTCTTCTAGAGAAAAATAACACAAGTTGTGGCCTTAGTAATGTTTTTAAATACATTCAATAAGCAGAGAAAAGGAATTACAAGGCCTGGCCTGTAGTTTCTGTTTTAAACGGATTTAAAGAGAAGATTGCTTTTCTTGGCCTTTGGTATCGCTTGTTTGAAGATAGTTTTACTGCGCTGAGTTTTCTAATGCTCAGTGAGCCAGATACTCTGTGAAGCCTAAAGTCTCAATGCCAAAGTACACCATGCTATCTTGACTCTGAGTCCTCTCAGGTACCATTTGGAATGCAGTTCTACGAAGTATAACTGTTATGGCATAATCAAACAGTCTGTAAGGGCTTAATAAACTCTGTTGGTAACAGCTAACACATGATCAAATTCATAACACAGAATCAAGGCTGCTAAAACAGAACCCCATATTACTAAATTAGGAAAAAAGGTGGATAGGGTTGCAGCAAAAACAACCACAACAACAAAAATATTTTAAGTGTCTTTTTTTAAAAATCTGTGCTTTATAAATGGGGCCATACACTCAACTCCAGGCATATAGGAAGGGATTATCGGTGACAAAAGTAAAGGACAGGGCTCTGGCACAACTCATTCAAGCCATGCTCTTTTGGCTGAACTGCCAATGAATAACCATCAAACACTAGGGTCTAACATATCAGCAATTGTCGATTGTACAACACAGTGTAGCTTATGATCTCATAAGTCACTTTTTCAGTAATATAAAAGGTCTAGGTGATCTATTTCTTTGATGGATCAATTCTGCTGCAAAATCCCTAAGGACTGAGTGTTTGGTTTTAGACGTACACATGTAGAATTGGACATGATATAACTATTTTGTTGGCACTGGTTGGATCAGTTTGGGGTTTTGTTGGTTTGCTTGTTTTTCTTCATAATGAGCTTTTAATATCATTTCCTCATCTTATCCTTGAAGGCTCACGGTAAGTTCTCAGGGGCACTTGATGACAACTCAGATGATTAACTGCTTTCTCTCCTGCTTCCTCCATCAAGCTACAGAGATTGAAAGCCAAGACTACCATGGAAGAGCTTAGGACCAGTCCATGCTGCCTTTGGAAGCATCCGCCCTGAGAGGCAAATATGCTAATGATTTCATTTGAAGAGTTTTGTTTGTTTGTTTCTTTTAACAATAAGAGCTCTTCCCATTGATAGCTATTTCACAGAGTAAAAGGTAATAAACAGATTGTCAGGATCAAAATTTGGGTACAGCTAAAAAAAAAAAAAAAAAAAAACCCAACTTTTTAAAGGGGAAAAATCTAAAAAAAAAAAAAAAATACTACTAATAGAAAACTCCAGCAAGTTAATATGCTTTGCCTAAAATTTTTCCATTTTGTACTGGAGAGACTGTCTGTAAAACAAATTTTTTAATATACATCATCAATTCAAGAGGACCCCTCTACATTTTGATATGTTCTTGCTGTTTACATTGTTAAGAAAAAAAATATAGAGAGAGTTATTTCTTGGTCATAATCACTTGAAATTCAACTCCCACTTGAAGTTGCCCTAAAAAGAAACAACAAGCACATTGCCATATCTAAAAATGTGAGGTTTTTTTCCTAAGACAACAATTTCTTGACTGGGTTAGATGCTGGGACAGTCATGTGACCTGTGATTGATTCAAGGCCAATGGCTGCTGATCACTCCCTATTCTTCAAATCTTTTTTTTTTTTTCTAAATTCATATTCGTTTATACCCTCAGCTATTCTTATACCATTGTTGATTATCCGAGAAAGAAATTCTTTTCAACTACTCTAAAATAATCTATGTTTCTGCAACAATGAGCGTAATTGACAATTAGGACACATTATTCACAACTAAAATATCTCTTCTAAAGAAGCTACGCACAACGTGGAGAAGAGAGAGAATGAGGAGGCTGAAGGGAGATAGTACTGCAGAATGCTTGAGAAGCACAGTGAAACAGGCCTGGGTCATCAGGCCTGGGGTGCCAGGCTGATGAAGCAATTTCAATAAATCATAAAATTTATAAATGCAGCTGTCAAGTAGGTTCTATGAAGGTAGGACCATCAAGTATCCTATTTATATTAGATGTCTGGAGCCGAACATACCCTTAGCCACTTAATAAATACTTCATTGAATTTTTCTAAAACAGAAACATTACCTGGGAGTCGGGAATAATAGTCAAATTAATCAAATCTCTAAAACTACAAGTTCTCACTTCAGTTCATGACTGGCAAAGCACAGAAGGCAGCTTTTTTTTTTTCCTTTAATTTATGTTTTCCAAAACGTTTTAGTAACAGTATCTCTCCCTGAGTCTCTTCTACCCTCGGGAGTCAACATGAGTGGAAAAAAAATAAGGGGTTTAACTTTTTTTAATTTGCCTGAATTGTACACTAACTAATACAACTCTACAGCAGTGTGCCTCGGATAGGCAGGGATATAGTAGGGAAATAAAGTTGGTCTGGCAAGGAATCCTTTAGCTTTACTTCAGCCATAAAATCTCAAACCTGACTATCTCTGAGTAGCTGGAAGGAATAACAAATGAAGGCAGTTTGGCAGTGCTAGTACAAAATGGATCATTCCTTCCCTGGTTCCTCTTGGCCTCTCCTCACCGGGTGGGTACCCATACAAAGAGATGTAGATGAAACAGCATGAATCACTTCACTCTGGGTCAGCAGGAGAGTAGCCACATCCATACAGAATCAGCCAGGGTAAAGATACAATTGGAAAATGTGTATATTTTTAAGAGCAGGATACATTTAGTATATGAGCTTTGGATAGTATTTAAAAAAAAAAAACCACCTATGTATGACAAGAAGCAATTTTAGAGAACCCACTGACATATCCCACCAGAGCAGAACCCAGTTCCAGATTCACACTGATAGCCTACATAGGTGGGCTTCTGGTTTGGCATTTGAAAAAGAAAAAGAAAAAAAGAAAAAAAAAAAAAAGAAATTCTGGATTTTCAGTGCACTGCAAACAGCCCAAAATTGCTTCCAGCTTTGAATAAACACTAAACAACAATTCTGCCCAAGAGAACAGGGAACATCAATTAAAGACATCTGGTGAGTGACACATTTGTCCCAATGTAGAACATCCAAAAGAATCCTGAGACAGAGGGCAATTTCATCAAGAAAATAAAGAATCTAATTGAGCAGATGACATCTAAAATCTCTTCCAATGGATTTAGGCTACTCAAATTGGGAGTTTTAGGTAAAAATCATAAAAGATACTTTAGAATTCAACATATAAAAGGACTGATTAGTGAATTATTAAAATTTATCCACTTCATTCATCATATAAGATCTATTTTTAAAAAATCATGAGTTCAGAGGATAACAGGAGAGCTATTGTAAGGAACCATTCTTTTAAGTAAGAACTTTATTTTCACACAACTTTGGAACCAAGTATAGAGAATCAAATCTCCGTTAGGTTCATGCACCTGTGAACCTCTCATGTATGTTGACATTTTAGATCATACTTTCATTAATTCTTTGAAAACTTCATATAATAATATTGTGATCATATTCATCCTGCCTCCCCAGCTTTCCCCTTCTCTATATGCATCCAACATTTTCTCCTTCTCCCATCCCCCTCCTCCTCTCCCTCTCCTCCCCCTCCCTCTCCCTCTTTCTTTCACTCTGCTTACCTCCACCACCACCACTATCCCCTGCACCTCCATTGAGTCCAATTTGGTACATTCACTGGCAGAGTCAGGTATTTCAGAAAGCAATGGCTTTGTAATATTGTGATAGGAATAAGATACATACAATAAGTGAAAGATACTTTTACAATAAGTAAAAGTAATAATGTCAGAGCAAAACAGTATTTCAGAGAAAAATTAAAATGAGCCTCTAGGTTTGTGAAGAGTTTCTTGGAAACTCAAAACCACCACAAGGAGTTCTGAAATATAAACTAGGAAAAAAGGAAATGATGATCTTTCTAATGTCAAACAGTTGAAATAATATGATGATTCTTCAGTATTGACCATATTGGGTTTATATATCCCAGTGACACACTGAGATAATTTTGTAAGCCTATCAAGCTGACTAGCTTATAGGAGAGGGGGAGGAGGGAACTGCGGAAGGGTTGTGGGACGAGGAAGGGATGTAGGAAGAGGTGACCAGGACAAGGACATTACATGGCATGTAAAGTGAATGAGTAAAAACTAACTAGCTAATTAATTTTTAAAAAAGAATATCAAATCTTTATAAGCTAAATAAGTGTTTGTGCCTTGCCTAAATTCAGATGTTACATCCCCGGTTTTCAATGGAAAGATCTTCATCAGCGGTGGGGGTGAGAGGAGTTTGGGAAGATGGATCTAGGAAGAAGGGACTGCAGAGCTTTGTGAGGACGAGTGAGGATGCAGCTAACTGCAAGGCATCAGAAAGCCAGGAAGTTATCTGTCACCACAAATGAATTGTGCATAGCTACCTGGCTCTGGGGAGTCTCAGCCTCTACAGTTTTTAAAGGAATACCCTTGTATTTAAGTCACCAATCTGATATTTTATGATATAAGCCAGCCTGACTTACATATGAATGCACATGAGACCTAAACTCAAAAGTGATGTTGAACAGGAATCTGCTCAACTACCCCTTTTACGCCTTTATCTTTTACATTAAATAGAGATTGTCTAAGTGTTACAAACTACATTGGTACTCTTCTCAGAACGGAACACACTAATAAGGTGTCCGTCTAAAAATAGTCCGAACCCATTCTTCTCCTCTCTGCCTTATGCAATGGTCAGTCTTCACAGTCAACTTTAGATTTGAATCACATAGGAGACACATATGTGTATGTGTTGGTCAATGTGATATCCAGAGAGCTCTGCATGAAGAAAGGAAACCTTCCTTTATTGTGTATAACATCACTCCTGGGGGAGGAGCCAGCGGGATGCTTCCTGACTGTACCTGCCTTGTGCTCAACCCCCTTCCACCACACTTCCCTTGCCATATTCAACTAAAACCTCAAACTGTGCGACACCATAAGCCCTTTCTTTTATTAGTCGCTTCTTTCCAGTTTGTCACTGAAGTAAAAAATAGCTGATTCACAGTGACAGACACAGGAGCTAGTCAGCAACACGTGACTGATATGCCTCCATTCACGTTGACAGATATAGGCTCTTCACACGCCACAACATGTGGACAATCACAGAAACAGTCTTCCCATTTAATGTTTATTATTTTTAAATTCTGAAATGGAATAATGCCCAAACAAAGAGTTGACAGGCCAACCTGGTCTACAGAGTGAGTTCCAAGACAGCCAGGACTACACAGAGAAACCCTGTCTCGAGAAAAAAAAAGAAAAAAGAACGTTCTTTAACAAAACGGAAATAGCTGCTTCTGAGGCTGCAGTGCAGGATTCTATCCTGACAAAGACTTAATGGTTAGAGGTGACATGCCACCAGACCACGCTTGAAATCCAGAAGTGGCAAATTCTTACTAGTAAACCAGCCACCTCAATTCTCAGATAAGGAATCATACCCTGCTCGGAGTTGCTCAGCTGTGTTGGCAAAACGCAAGAGCTCTCTCTGCGCCAGTGCCTTTGGAGGAAGCAAGCAACTGAGAACCCGGCCGCTCCTGCCACCTGAATGAAGCAGTTCAAGCGCTCTTGGTCTGGGAAGCTTCAGCCTTTCCCAAGCAAAGAAGAAATCACTCACAAAACAAAGGCAAACAGAGAACCTTCTAGAATCATTCAGCACTCTTACTCCCTTAAAGTCACACCACGGAGAATCATTTACCTTTAGAAGAGTTTTACCTCCAAGAATGGAGAAGAACTAAACGGTCTGTTTTTATTATCCAAATCACTCTCCTCTTTGCCTTTCTAATTTTTTTTTTCAAACCATGTGCCCCTGATATTCAACAAAAGGAAGTATCATACTGATATGGTACAAATCATATTTGATTTATAATAAGAAAACTCAGTAACAGGCATGTTCTTAGTTCGGTAATTTGTATGCAGGTCATCCCTATTATAATGAGCAACTGTGCACAATGATAAAAAAAAATTCTAGGCACAATGCTCTGTCCTTTTATGTTATGCAAATTCCATATAACCAAAGACCAACGACTAAAACAAATGAATGTGAACACTTTACCAATTTGTTGAATTTAGTTAGTTAGTTATTAAACTTGGGATTCAATCAAATGACTGGTGGCATATCTCTCAGTATAGCCTCTTTTTTTTTTTTTTTTAAATGCTGTAAGACACACTAATTTGTCCTCTCTACACACTCATCCCCATTTTGTAGGAAGAATGAAAGATGGCCTTGGGCGAGGTAGGATCTCAGGACAAAACACAAAACATTTCCACACGAGAGCAATGTGTTTGCATTTGTGGTTTTCCTGATGCCTTCAAATGAGTGTTCCTACGTCACAAACACATCTGTTTGGACGTTTCTTCCCCTTGGGTAAGTGAACAAAGGGACATATTGTTAGAACTTGCCTGATGGAAATTAAATCTGCTTTCATCCTTGCCTGGTACAGCTTTTCTCTGACTGCTCTCCTTATTTTGTGCTGTATATTCCCTCATAAGATGATAGAAAACTCAAATTTGTCATGAATCTGGTACCTTACAGGCACTGTACAATTCGAATAAATACTTAAAGCGCCTCAGAGCAAAGAGAAGGGCAACTGAAAGATGTTTGAAAGAAAGACTAAAACGGGTAGTTAGAGACCTGTGCCAGAGTGAGGAGCTAATGAAAGGATGGAGTACCTTTAACATGCTTGCTTTCAATATATATCTTTGGATCGATCTAGACAGATTGATAGTCAAGACATAAATTTTTCCTATTTTAACTTTAACTGCATATTTGTTTCATGCACTCAAATATCAGGGCGTTCATCATCTTGCAATGAAGCTTCTGTGAATGAATGGAAAGGCATCTACATTGCAAAGGAGACCCATCAAATAGCAACTAGGCCACACACATGAATGAGTCTTCCTTTGTTCACAATCTGCATATGGTTAGAGTACTGAAAGCTAACCAAAGGTTAACCACAAACCTAACTGCGATACCACAGCATTAACTCCAAGAAAGCTAGAAACCTTGTAAGTGCACATTTTACAAAAATAAGTGAAGATGAAAGGTACTTACACTTTTGCTCCGAGAGAGTACATCACAAGTGTCCCTCTCCATGGTGCGGCTCTCAGTAGTTCGGATGCCACTAGCTGCTTCCAATGTCCGGGCTCTCGCTGCAACTGTTACTCACTCAGAGGCAACTGAAATGCTGGAGAAAAAGGCAAGGAAATGTTTAATCAAGTATATGATTAACATGTGCACTTCGAAATGCTGCCGTGGACCGGGACAGTGATTCTTAAATAATTCATCAGAGCAGGCAGAGATGTTGATGTGTTTAAAACAATAAAAGTGGACAGGAGGAACATTTCTAAAACAGCTTTTGTTTAACACAAGTTACAGATCCCAGCACCATCTGCTTTCTGTTAAATATCTAAGCTTACTTTTCTAGCAGTTGAAATAAATAGGTGTGGTAGACACAGCCTAAAGATCCTCATACAAACAGAAGAGGCAGCTGAGCCATGGTATGTGCCAATTCTTGCTGGGAAACGAGGTACTCCCCAATTTTCCACTAAGGGACCAGACACATAACCTTTCCTACCAGTGGGAAAACACTAAAGACTACAGGATGACTGTGAGCATGATATCACAGCTTCCTCTTCTTGTTGTGTTCCCGGTAAATCTACATAAAAGTCAATGGCATTATCCCAGGGGCAGTGCAGCAGTACTCCAGACCTTTGGTTCAAAGAGGTTGAAAAACTTGCTTGAGAGACAGTGAGGGCCACTTACCTAGTTAAACAATAACTGTTATTCCAGAGACTCTTCCAGAGTAACTGTCACTTTCATAATATCAATGTTTCCTAACCCCCACTTTCCTAGACACTGGAAAGGAGACCATTTAGAAGGAAGGGAAAAAAAAATAAATTTCTGCTATCCATCTACTTCTAGACATGGCTTCACTAGTTATAGGACAGAGTTGTATGTGGGATGATATGCTTTGGGGAGACTTACTCTAGAGAAAAGAAGATGAGGCCAAAAAGCTTGGCCAGAACATTGACTAATAGTGTAGGTTGACATTGTAGGTATGGAGGGTTAGAGGCAGCAGTGTGTTTGCTCCATCATTTGGATGTAGTCTAAGCTCTTTAAGGAGAATAAGGTACCTGTCTGGCATTTAGGAAAAAGAGTAGCAACAGTCAAGGGCCAAAAGAATTAGGCTCACAAAACAATTTTGGAAACACTAAGGTACAATGTTGTTATTATTTATAAATGGCAATAGCAAAGAAACACCAACAGTGGAGCCCTGGGAGTGCCCAGAGACTGAACCACCAACCAAAGAGCACACATGGGCTGGTGCGAAGACCCTAGCACTCATGTAGCAGAGGACTGCCTTGTCTGGACTCAGTGGGAGAGGATGTGTCTAATCCTATAGAGACTTGATGCCCCAGAGAAGGGGGGATAATGGAGAGGGGGCTGCCCTATCAGAGGCGAATGGGAGAGAAGATAAAGGAAATTCCTCTGGGGAGGGTGGGGGGACAGGATGGCAGTATTTGGGATGTAAATTAATTAATTAAAAAAGAAAATTAAGTAATCTAAAACAGTTACCTGCTTCAAAAAAACAAACAAAAACCAAACCAAACCAAAAAAATCTAAACATGAGTTCAAAGCATGAGAGACTATAGAGAATCCAACAGGCTGCCGACCTCAGCAAAGGGACAGACATGCAGCAAAGGAGTCCAGAGCCCAATCACACCATCAGATAGGGACCATCACCGTGCTCTCTAACAGCCCATAGTGGCAATCTCTCAAGGCTAAAAAAAATCTGGTTTCAGTCCCATATGAGCCACTCTCTTTCAAGTTTTAAAAATCAAAGTGAGATATTTTTAGGGAGGCCATGGCCCCCCTGACAGCAAGGTACAAATAGAAAGAGAGAATGGATACTATTATTGCTAAGAATACCCCTAGATGTAGAGACCCAGTGCTACCAAGGAGAAAAAAAGGGTTTTCTAGCTTGAAGAAAATGTCTGCCTAAAGGTAAAAGAAAAACACATTATCCAATGTGAGTTTCTAGGGGAAAAATAATTAGTTCTTTTAGGCTTTATGGGCTTTTGTGGTCACTGCTTTGAAGAGAAGAGGTTTTGAATGGAGGGACTAACCGACACAGGAAAAATACTTAGTTCATAAGCCTCCAGGAACTGAGTCACCTTCATGATTGGATACGATGCACAGTGTCTTAGATGGTCTCCAAAAATGGGGAAATATATTATTCATTTCATTTGCGAAATGGATTGAGATCCTTTTTAAACTATGATCTAAATGTCCATGCCTAGAGAGAGAAAAAAGGACATCTAGATAACTGCTGTAGGAAGCTGATGCTCTGCTGGGGAGAAACTCATTGAAAATATTTAATTATTCATCTGGAATGTAATGAGTACCCTTAGGGTACCACAAAGAAGTGCTCATAGGGAGCTAGTTAATCAATGGTTTCAAACCAACAAATCATTAAAGTCAGACAAACAATGGATTGGACCTGGAAAGTCTTCCTGAATTCATCAAGTAGTTTAAGACATTTGACTTAAACGCCTTTAATCCCATCTTTAACAGGTTCTTCCCTACAGGAATTCAAAACTTAAAGAAATATGAGTGAACAGATGGACTCAACAGAGCAACCAGAATCTCCAACTATATAGCTATAGGGGGCAGCTGGTCGCCATAAAGACGTATGAAAACTATATAGCTATAGGGGGCAGCCTGGTCGCCATAAAGACGTATGGAAACTATATAGCTATAGGGGGCAGCTGGTCGCCATAAAGACGTATGGAAACTATATAGCTATAGGGGGCAGCTGGTCGCCATAAAGACGTATGGAAACTATATAGCTATAGGGGGCATCTGGTGGCCATAAAGACGTATGGAAACTATATA